>PITA01002099.1:0-83879 GCA_004023965.1 Spilogale gracilis | reverse complement strand
TCTGGAAAAAAAAAATTTAGTAACAAAAAAAAAAAAAGAGGCCATCTGAATATCCCCTAATAGACAGGTCAAGTAAATTTTAGTATGTGTATAACACAGAATACTATACAGCCATTTAAAAACACTATACAGGGCCTCAGACTGATATGGATATACATCTAAGCTATTGTAGCAGATGGTCTGTTTTGTTGGTTTTTTCCTACATCTCTCATCCCACAGGCTTTCCTTACAATGTAACTCTGACTTTTCTTCCTACCTAGAAACGGGGCTATGTTCCTCCCTTTGAATGTGGGTGGAATTATGACTACAGGGTTGAGTGGAAGTGATGCTGTGTGACCTCCCAGTAAATCTCATAAAAGAAGACACAGCATCCTCCTCGCTCTCACTACTTTGGGGTACACTTATTCTGGAGGAAGCAAACACCATTCTTTGGGGGAGCCTAAACTATACCACATAGAGAGATCAGATGGAGAAGCCCACTTAGATGGAAACTAAGGCCCCCAACCAACAGCCATATCAACTTTGAGACACATGACTGAATAAACCTTCAGATGACTACAGCTTCCAACTTTCAGGCCCTCTAGGCCATAGACATTAGGAAGTATAGACACACCTTCCACACTATGCTGTTTCTCAATTTCTGAGCCACAAAATCCATGAACATAATAAATGGTTGTTTTATGCCACTAAGTTCTGGGGTAATTTATTAGAGAGCCAAACAGCTGGAACAGATATCTTACATGAAAGACATCAGGTCTCAAGACAATATATGCAGTATAATTCCATTTATGGGAAAATATCAATCCAAATAGTAGATGTATGTGTGAAGCAAATATATATGTCTGTGTTACTATAAGTATGTATGTATGCATAGGTTTTTGTATATGCCTAAGCATAAAAACAATTGTCTAGACAGACACAGTTGTTGCAAATGTTGCCTCAAGAGATGGGAAAAAGAATGGGACAAGGAGATAAAATTTGCTCTCTATATTTCTAGACTGTTTGGATTATGTGCCATAGGAAGAAAGGACAAAATAAGGAGAGGGAGACAAACAGCTTTGTCCAGGAACTGAAAATTTAACTCAATATGTGAATATATAAAACACAGGTTTAAAAAAAAAAAACATAGATCAAATTTAGGAAAAAAGATTGAGCCTTGATAGAGAGTTAGAATCCTGGTACTACCACTTAGAAACTTATAAATTTGGACAATTCATTCAAGTTTCCTGACATAGGATAATAGTGTATTTTTTTAGAGTTGCTGGAAGAATAAAATAAGATGCAGAATGTAAAGCCCCAAATACAATGCCTAAAATATACAATGTTTTCAATAAAGGAGAAAGTTTTCTTCACCTTTCCGCTTGAAAAGTGGAAAGAAAGGACAGTCAAGTGAACAAAAATATACAAGAGGCAATTCAGGTGACAGAGACAACATACAGATCAAGGTAAATAAAACTTGAGGTTAATTTAAGGTGTAGTCAGAGGTTATAAAGGAAAAATCTGAGCTGATCATATGCAAATATGTACATATCATTGTAACTGATCCTTTGTTCCCATGCAGCTCAGATACATTCAACCATGGTTCCCAGTGGCACTATGCAAGGTACAACTGTTAGTGCTGCAGGGTGTTGAGCACATGGTTTTCTTGATTAAAAAAAAAAAATCTAATTTCTTCTCCTCTTATATACAAATCAGTACTTCATAGCATTCCTTGGTTTCTGACCACCTAGCGATAATGCAGCAAATTTCAAATCTAGGTGTTGTGAAAGAGACATAGTCCAAAGGGAGAAGAATGCACTTGAAAACCCATTAGAAACATGTGCAGAGTGTCCTTTGAAGGCTCAGCTCCCCCACCCCTAATTCTGCCCTATGTAAGACCTTATTCCAAAAGGTTGAATAAAAAGGGAAGATAGACTAATGATTAAAAAAAAATCAGTTACAGCCTAGCCCTGATAGCCCACCCATCATACTTTCAAATAAGCTGATCACTTACAGTAGAGGTTATTTAGAACAAAGTAGAGCTCCAGAGTCCATTTATTTGAATGTATTTCCATTTCAATCACCCTGCTTCAGAAGTCGCCTCTCCTTCCCATCACATAAGGTGAACAGATGTGATTTTAAGGACTTACTTCACGAACTCCTGCTCTGAAAAAAACAGAGCTATCTGGATAGAGAATTTCTTTTTTTACCCCATTAGAAGTATAAGATTCAAAAATTAGTTCATTTCTGATCCTACCCTTGTGAGAGCATCATTTTATTGAAGTTTCCTTTCAATACCCTTAGTCATAGGTTCTTAGATGAGTGAGTTTTTCTCCACTCTGGGCATAAATAGATTAAAGAGATCTGTTCAGGTGAGGAAGCAGAGATCAAGAAGACTTTCTGAAACTTTTCATTTCATTTGGCATAATCATTGGTATACAAAGGCATCCTCTAACATGAGTGGAACATCAGTTGATGTTCCTTTTCCAGAAGATGGAAAAGGATGGATGGATCTGAAGAGAACCAACTACACAGTTTTTTTGTGAAATAGGTGCTTTTGTGACAAACAGATCTTTATTTCAAATGATTAGCCAAGACCAGGCTGGTGTCCCCCAGGACTAAATCTGGATAGAGAGATGGTACATTATGAACATTTAGCCATGTGTTTATAATTCTAGTGCATTATGAAACAATATTAATATTGAAAAGCAATATATAATAAAAGAAATGTACCATAAATTTCTACCTTTTCTATGATTAAGGAAAAATAATGGCATTATCAAACAATATGCCATTTTTGAGCACTGAAAAAACCCAGGACACTCTGAGAAAAGACAAGACTCCTACCCTCCTTACCGGGACGATGAAGGTACATATATACAAAAAAGATATAAAAATAGAAGAAAATTCTGAATAAATGAAAAATAAATGGGGTACATGTGTGAGGACAAGGGTTATATGGGAATTCTCTGTACCTTCCATTCAATTTTGCTGTGAACCTAAAATCGCTATTAAAAAAATAAAGTCTATTTAATTGGTAAAGATAGATAGATATAAGAAGTCATCTAAAATAACCTGTCAAAAATAGGTAAAGCCATAGAAAGCTTCTTAGAAGAGGCGGACCTTGGGTGCCTAGGTGGCTCAGGGGGTTAAAGCCTCTGGCTTTGGCTCAGGTCATGATCCCAGAGTCCTGGGATTGAGGCCCACATCGATCACTCCCTGCTGAGCAGAGAGCCTGCTTCCTCCTCTCTCTCTGCCTGCCTCTCTGCCTACTTGTGATCTCCCTCTCTGTGAAATAAATTAAAGAAGAAGAAGAGGAGGAGGAGGAGGAGGAGGAGGAGGAAGAAGAAGGAGGAGAAGAAGAAGAAGAGGCAGACCTTGTAGTGCCTGGGTGGCTCAGTTAAGAGTTGGACTCTTGGTTTCAGCCCAGGTCATGATCCTGCGGGTTGTGAATTAGATCCCCCAGGAAGGGCTCTCTGCTCTGCAGGAAGTCTGCTTGAAGATTCTCTGCCTCTGCCCTCTACGCTCACTCACACCCCCTCTCTTGAATAAATAAATCTTGAAAAAAAAGAGAAGGAAGAAGAGGTAGACTTTGATTTTATACTTAAGAGAGGGTGGAATTGGGATAAACTTTTTGTAAAAGCAGAGAACTACAATGAGCAGAGGCCGGGAGTCCCAATGTTTGGACTTCACAGAAACTGTCCTCATTCTATCAAAAGGAACATGTTGGAAGGTACTTGGATATAAATCTTAAAACTTTAGAAATAAACCTAGAAGGTAAGGTCCTTGTTTTAAAATTAAAACATCAATCATTTTTACTAACTTATGCTATAACATGCCTACTCAATAGGTCAAAATGGAGAACTAATTAATAATTAAGATTGAAGCTCTTAGAGTCAAGGCACATGATTTCAGAAATTTGGTAGTAGCCTTGCATGATGTTCACCTTTGACATGAGGTGCCCTGACCAGCCTGAGAAATTTCCAGCACAACAGTTTTGGAAATATTTAACAATCCAACTTCTGTTCAGCCAGATTAAGAAAGCAAGGTAGTTTCTCAGGAGAAAAAAATAGTCCTGAATCCTGTAGAAATTTTTCTCAGAAGAAGGAGTTCAAGGGGAGAGGTGCCAAGAGCAACTGAAGCAAAGAGAGAGAGAGAGAGAGAGAGAGAGAGAGAGAGAGAGAGAGAGAGAGGAGAGAGAGAAAACACCACCTCATGCAATGGTAATTTGAAGGGTAGGAGGGAGGTTTGTGAATTTAATTATAACACCAGTTTGTCAGGAAAGCTAAACTCAAGTCCTTAATCATTAACACTGTCATCCCAGAAAAGTGCCTTCTCTCAACTGCCTGTTTGATAGATTCTGGATGACAAAGACAGTCTGCAGACAAGAACCTGTCAATCCTGCTGCATGGAACATCAGAGAACCCCCACCCTGGAATGTAAGAGAGAGGGAGAGAGGAAAAGAGGAAGATAAGGAGGGAGGTAGGGAGGGTGGAAGGGAGGAAGGGAGGGAGGGAGAGAGGGAGAGAAAGAGGGAGAGAGGGAGGGAGTGATGGATAGAAGGAGAGAAGGAGAGGGAGGGAGGGAGGGAGAGATGGATAGGAAAGAGGGAGAGAGGGAGAGAGAAAGATGTGTATTTGTTTCCCCTTTTGCTCTTCACCCTTTGTCCCTGAAAATTCTTCCATCTTGTTCTCTAAAACAAATTGGCAATGCCTACTTTGCTCCTTTGCACTTTCTCCTCCTAGTACTTCTGCTTGATTTTTTTCCCTGAAGGTTTTACTCATCTTCACTGTCTGCTTCCAAAGGGGGTCATGTTATTGAAAACCATTCTCAAGCCACAATGTCTTTCCAGCATGCCCCTCCACCCCTACCTTCGTCTAATCTCAGAATAGAAGCTTTTAAATCAGTTGCATAGGTTGAGAGGTAGTTAGAGGCCACCCCGTGGCCCAGATACTCACAGCCAGGATCTGTGCCAACGAAGAGGTCAGACTTTAATTGGTCTCTTGTTGACTACTGTCACTTCTTCCCTCTTCGACAGCCAAGGAACATGGCAGGTAGTTCACCAAGACACACACAGTCACTCACCTCTACAGGCTTGCAATCTGCTCCTTTAAATCAACAGCCTTTTCTTGTTCCCTCCTCAGTTCTCCTGACACACAGTCTTTAAAAATAAACTAGTGATTGAGCATTTAAATTGAGAATATTTTTTTTTTTAATTGAGAATATTTATACTAATACCAGAGCTAAGTTATCTAGCTGGGGAAGGAGCTATGGGAAAATACTGAAAGATCACAAGTCCTGAAAGAGGTGAAAAATAGTTCTATGTCACCCAAGAGGGTACTAGTCAGAACAATGAAATGAGATTGAAAGAAAGTAAATACAGGCTCTACTGCAAGGGAAGAGCTCCTAACCAAGAGCTGATGAGATGGCAGAATGGCTTCTGGCGGAATGACAAGAGAGGCAGCAGCAGGGTCACTAAAGATGAACTCACAAAGTGCCTGAAATAAACTGGAAGTAACCTTCTATTCAAAGGGCTCAGTTTGGTCAGGGCCCAATTTGGTCAGTATGTGGTAATAGCAGATTTCCCAATCTGGACATCTGTCTTTCTCAGATTTTGAGCAGGGGGAAAACTGCTGTTCATTTTTTGTACATATTTTTGGTGCCTATTTTAAATACAGTTTTATTTAAGACATTGCATTTTCCACTCACAATACAGTTTTTATAAACAATGTACAAGACAAAGAATACCTGAAACTTATGAGGGGTAAAATCTGGCTTGCTGCCATCTCCCAAAAATATATTTCTATGATAGAGTCTTCATTTATTACATAATCACAGTCTCTGTTCCATCTTTGCTTTATTTTAATTCCTAAGACAACTGAAGTAATCATACTGTGTTTTGTACCATCTTTTGCATGACATATACACCACTTTTATTGTTAATGATTTGTACTTATTTCTTTTAAGATTTCAATTTCATTTATTTGAGAGAGAAAAAGAGAGGGATAAATAGAGAGCATGAGCATGGGGATGAGCAGACTCCCCAGTGAGCAGGGAACCCACTATGGGGCTTCATCCCAGGACCCCAGGATCACAACCTGAGCTGAAGGCAGACCCTTAACTGACTGAGCCACCCAGGTGCCCCTGATGATTTGTATTTCTTACCTCCCTAGCTAGCTAGTCAGTTCTTTGAGGACAGAGGATACTTTATTCCTCAAAACTATTAGCACTGGACCTTCTACATAGTAGCCAATCATGAATATGTCCAAAAATAACTATCATTAAATGTTATTATAAATGGAAATAAGTACAAATCATTGTTTCTGTGTCAGAGAATGTGCTAAGAAATTGCTCTAATCTTCAGAGCAATGTAATACTTATTATTTTCCCCATTTTACAGAAGAGGCTGAGGTTTAGAGAAATAAGGTTAAAAAACTTACCTAAAGCTTCCCAGTTAACAAGTCACAGAGCTAGAATTAAAACCCACCTAATGCCACTGTTCTAGCTCCAAAAGTCAGCAAATCCAAACCTTTATTATTTTGTAGCACATAGTAATAACTAACTTTTTTGGATATTAGGCAATAGGCATTGGGTTAAGTGCTTAAGGTATAGCAGCTAGCTTATGATACAAGCACTATTACTACATGAGCTCTAGCCATTTACAGATGAGGAAACCAACACAGAGAGACAATCAAAGAACAAGGCTGTAGAGCTAGTAAGGAGCAAAGCTGGGGTTTGCATCCCATTGGCCTCATTCATGGGTACCAGGTTCTTTACCACTTCGAAATACCACCATCCAGATAAAAGAACTTAAAATTCAAGAAGAAAATCTAGGTCATCAAACATCTAGCCCAATGCTATGTCCACCACAGCATAATCTGTTTCTTCAATAAGAAGAAGTGATTTTCCACTGAGTCTCATTTAACATCCATCCCTGAGTCCTTAAAAGCTTGGCCCAACCTCGTCAAGACAATTCAACACTGCTCCTGTACTCTGTTTAAATTCCAACATACCAACATTAAAAGTGATCTTTGGTGAAGAAAACAAGTAACACTACTGCCTAAACACCCCTTATAGGAATTGATGGTGAGCCAGAGCAAAGGTTTCCTTGAAGTCTGGGGCAGGGCATTTGCACAGGAGGCAGAATAGAGAATGTGCAAACTGAAGTGTTGTGTATGAAGGTTCTGAGCACAAGCTAAATCTATGGTTCAAAAAAAAAAAAAAAAAAGCCTATTATCCATTTTTTTTTGCCACTTACTGATTTACATCATTAATTAGTGTTGAATCCTCATAGAGAAATTTTAAAGATAATATACTGTAGAAAGGATATCCACAGAGCAGCAACATGCAGCAACATGCAAGCCACACACTCCTTGAGGCAAAACATCCCATCTTCTCTCTCTTTCATGTGCATTAGAGCCCTTGCACAATACTAAACATAATACTAAACACATGGGAAGTGTTTTATCAGTAAAAGATGAATTTAACTGAATCTTTCTGGAGTCTTGACCTGAATTGTACTACCAGCTAACGAGGCAACAAGTCACTTAGGACACTCAGCAGAGGTGACAGGCCTAGAGGCCTGGGATATGGGAAGACACTTCTTCAGGTTGTGCAAGGAGATCACAAATCTACTAGGCCCTAGCATTGGCTATAGCCTGAATAAAGAATATAGTTTATATATACACTTTCATGATAATCTTTCTTCAACATAATATACATGCAAAGGTGAATAGAATACAACTAAATTCATAGTTGTTTTTTGTAATTATGAATTTTCTCATAATAGAGCATGGTATTATGTGGAGAACCTAGGAAATATTATGATATTTTTAAGGGATCCTCACATAAAAAATGCTAGATATAACACTGGATCAGAGGCCATTCATGGTTCCTTTCTTTTCCAAGTTTTTTTTTTTTTTTTTAAGTAGCCTCTACCCCCAACGTGGGGCTTGAACTCACAACCCCAAGATCAAGGGTCACATTTTGGTGACTTGAGCCAGCCAGGCGACCCCCTATTCTAAGCTTTTGTGATTCTTTGGCTTGAAGCAGAAACAGAGGTCTTGACAATGTTTTTCAAAAGGTCTGTGCTTCATTCTTAGAAATTGCTTTTGGTGATCACAATTCCCATAGTTTACCACTGAAAATTCAGGAATTTTAGTATTTCCATATTTGGTTCCATAATGTCTTCTGAACATTTTCTGAACTGAAAAGATAATTATCATCTTTTAGCTGGGTATCCTTGCCTTCTTCTAAGAAGGATGCATTGAGCTTTTCAATGGTGGGTATAAATTTCTCAGTCCCATCTCTCCTCATATCCCTGCACACTTTATTTGCTCTTTTCATACAAACCATTGCTGTTGTTTCCTGAACTTGCCACAGACCTTCACATTTATGCTGTTCCATTAGCTGGGGAGCCTTTTCATCAGTCCTTAGACATATGTAACTTCCCTGGATCCTTTTTATCCTGGACCATCACTATTAGCTACTCCTTCCTATCATACAGTGGCTGTATGCCTAACCCAGGCATTTTACTCTGCCTGATGTTATAGCTCTTTGTTTGTATGGCTTTGCACTCGCTGGCCTGGAAGCTACTTGAGTTAATTATGACTATTCCTCATTTATCTTCTTTCCCCTAGACAACCTAGCTAAGGTGATCTCTAAGTGCTCATTAAATGCCCTGAATGAATGAAATGATAGATGAAGTAACCACAGAAGGCAAATATCCTTGATTATGAAAAACTACACTTGAATTCAAAAAGTTTAAACTGGTTTCCAACTTGTATCTGACATGGTCTACCATGAGTTTAAATTTTTAAAAAAATCTTACCCTCCTCCTGGTTACCTGATGTTCTTTACACTTTATCAAAAGGCAAGTGAAAGGAAATAAATTATTTCTACAGAGTCTCCTGGCCCTACTTCTATACTCTACAGAAAGAATTAATAAACCAACATTATTCCTGGAACTCAGCTGATATAAATTGATGGTTCTACTACACAAACCAAGATATCGTGGTAGGATAAGACTCTGAGAGCATAAATTTTTGTTAAAGGGAGAAAATACATTAATTCTATCACTACATGTAACAAACCTAAAATTTAAAAAAAAGAGGAGAAAATTACAGAATTTCCTTTGTGGAAGTGAATACAGACAAGGAAGGAAAAAATACATTTGTTCCTTTAAGTTATTTGTAAACCAAGTGGAAGAAATTAGAATGTACATGTAAGAATGAAGACATTTTCTAAAACAGAAAATATTATATAGAGTTTGTTCTCATGGCAAAATTGTTTCTTCTATAAACTGCAGAAGGACAGTATACTATTAAGCACAGGATCCAGGACAAAGAGGTGACAACTGCTAACATGAACAGATTACTTCATCCTGGTCATGTATTGTGCTAAGCTCTTTACTTGCTTATAATATTTTATCCTTACAATAGCCCTCTGAACTGTGAATTGAGTGCTGTTATTATCTCCCTTTTTCAGATGAGGTTTAGTAAGATTAGGCTGCCCAAGATGATGGAGTTAGTAAATAGTGAGACTGCGATTCCGACTCAGGTAAGTATGATTTCAACTTAGTAGTCTTAACTACTTCCTATTCCTAGTATAGTTTGAGAATAGGAAGTCTGGAATATAATCTGAATCCTATATTTGAGCTAGATTTGAAAAATAGGCAGAATTTCAACAAACCCAGGCTGAGGGTAAGATTTTTCAGTTTGAGAGACCAATATCAACAAAGATGCAGAAGTGAGAAAATAAGAGGTATCCCCAGGGGACCCAAAGAGATAAGAGCGCAATATCTATGGAGACAGTGTGGATCGTAAAGTTCTCTGGGGGAGAGGGCAGGGAGGAGAGGGAACCAAAACTGATCTACCACAGGTTTTTGCACAGCCAGTGACTAAAGAATGGTTTTTACATTTGTAAGTGATTGAAAATACTTCTAAAAGAGTATTCAGGATAAGTGAAAATGATATGAAATGCACAAACTTTGAATAAAATTTCAGTGTTCATTAATAAGGTTTTACTCGAACACAGTCATGCTCAATCATTTTGTATTATTTGCAGACATTTTCAGAATTGAGTAGTTACAATACAGACTGTGAGGCCTGAAAAGTCTAAACTGTTTACTGACTTGCCTTTTATAGAAAAAGCTTATTGACTCCTGATCCAGAGAAGTAATAGAGAAATGTTTATAATGGTATATAAGTGACAGGTAGTTTTCAAAACAGGCTGATCAATCATAATTTGAAATGCACCAGATCCAAAACTCTAAAGGATTTTGAGAAATAAAGTCACATAATCAGGATCCTAAGTGTTTAAGATTTAAGACATTTTCAGATGTCTTCTGTAATGATCATTTATTATAAGGTCACAAAGGGAAGCAGGACAGCAAAGCAATTGCCTCAGGAGCAGTATAGCCATTCTGGGTCTTAGGGCTTCCAAGTTCCAAGGAAAACAGTTCATCTACTTCAGGACTCTCCATGACCTCAGACAAGCCACCAGCCCTGTATGCTTATAAGCATTCCTTCCCCCAAGAGAAACTGTCTGGTTGAACTGATGCCTTATTCTATGAAGTACAGTGGTTAGCTTCCTGTATGTTTAACCTTTCCATGGCTGCCCTCGACTGAGACCAGGAGAGCAGTTTCTGAGGTGCTCAACACTCAAAGCAGAAACCCCAGCAACTACACAAAAACTGTCCTAAACACCTGGTTCATTTTATCTACTGCTTTAACCACTTATCTTCCCTGCAGCATTCTATGTCTTTTACTGCAATTACTTTTCTTCTTTTCTGAAAGAAGGAAGGAAGGAAGAAGGGAGATGCTGTGGCAGGGAGGGAGTGAAGAGGAGGGAAGAAGGGAGGGAAGGAGGAAAGGAAACTGAGAGAGAAATGCCCTTAATAGTATTATCTCTCCATTAATGATGACAAGTCAGTCATTTATCCTCTTTTAAAGATCTTTATTTGTGGGGCGCCTGGGTGGCTCAGTTGGTTAAGCGGCTGCCTTCGGCTCAGGTCATGATCCCGGAGACCCGGGATCGAGCCCCACATCGGGCTCCCTGCTCGGCAGGAAGCCTGCTTCTCCCTCTCTCACTCCCCCTGCTTGTGTTCCCTCTCTGGCTGTGTTTCTCTCTGTCAAATAAATAAAATCTTAAAAAAAAAAAATCTTTATTTGTGTCATACTTAGTTTGAATAAAATAGCAAAAGATTATCTGTATAACTAGCTCAGCAAATCCTAACAGTCTTCAAATCTGAGTTCTTAAAAAGGCTTCTGTCCTCTCTTCTGAAGCATTTATACATTTAAACAGAACAGCCAAAACACAGCTTTACATTAAACTGTATGGATGGAGAAAACCTGAGTTCTAATCTTCACTCTATCACTCACTAGTTAGGAGATCTTAAGGAAGCCAAAACCCCTTGGAGCCTCATATTGGTCAGATATTAAATATAAATAATAATACTTCAGTGACACACATCACAGCTGGCTCAAGTGATCAATGGGAAGATAACACATTTCAAGCTTCAGAACTTATCAAATATAGGATACATATGAATAAAGGATATAAACATTAGTATGCAGAATAAACACTAGAGGCTTACAGAACAATGAGCCATCGTGACAGGCCAGATTGATAAGCGGTAGTTTTGTGAATGATTTAGAATTTCATCAGGATCTTAAAGAAAGAGAAAACATTTCAGGCTGGAAGAATGGTACAGAAGAAAGCACAGAAGCCAAAATGCTTGAGGTATGTTTAAGGAGCAATGAGTAATTAGCGTGGCTGGAGCAGACTAAGTATGTTAGCAAAGTCTTCTCTCTCTCTCTCTCTTTCATTCTCTCAAAAAAAAAAAAAAAAAGTAAAGGGGGCACCTGGGTGACTCAGTTGGTTAAGTGTCCAACTGTTGATTTGGGCTCAAGTCATGATCTCAGGATTGTGAGGTGGAGCCCTGAGCCCAGTTGAGCTCCATGCTGGGAATGAAGTCTATTTGGGATTCTCTCTCTCCCTCTCCTTTTGCCCCCCCCCCTCTAAAAAAAAGAAGTGTGTTAGCAAAGTTGAGGGAGATGAATGTGGAAAAGGTAAACTAAAGCCAAACTGTTTGAGTCCTTGAAGGCCAGGGTTAGAAATTTGGAGTTTACTCAAGAGACAAGGAGAGATACTTTTAAACTAATGATTTGACAATACTATGCAGGATAAATAGGAGAGAAAATGGGGAACAGAGAGAATCTATTAGAAGCTATGACTCTCACTCCAGAAATGAGGTAAGATCCTACTGAAGCTATGGCCATTGGCTACCATGAAAGACTTACCAAATGATGAGAATGCTATTGTTGGAAATGGTGAAGTCATAAATGGGAGCCATTCTAGAAGAAATTAACTCACTTTCAGCCTCAGGTTTTTAAGGGATGACATTTGGGGGCTTGAAAAGACTAAAATATCACATAGAAAAGGCTCTGAGAAAGGAATGAGCATGAAAGGGGCTTGGAGTCCCAGAGAAAGACAGGAGGGAACCCATTCCCCCAGACTTATCAATTGAGTAGGTTCTCTAAAAAAGTCATGAGGGAGGCTTGAAATGCAGAACTGCCATACTGGGGCCCCTGATGGTTTAAATCTGACCTTCTCCAGAGATCTCCCACACAGAGGGAAACCGCAACATAAGGCAAATGTTTTTGAACCAGGCAAATGGGGAACCAAACACCAAGGAAGGCTGATTTATATTTAAATACAATATTTTTTATTATTTTTCTAGAAATTTGACACCAATCCTCATTTTAAACTAGACAAAGCAGTGCAATTTTTTTCTTTCAAAATGATTGACACTCAAAAGGTAATACCCTTTAAATTCCTCCAATTAAAGCAAATTTAATTTTAAGTTTAATTAAAGGAAACTTTAATTAGAAAGAAGATTAAATTTTAATTAAATTTCTCTAAAATCTTCATACCGGCCTTTACAGCTAATATTTCTGTCAGAAACCAAATCCCTTCTTAATATTCTTAAATTCTATTCTAGCATTTTCCTTCGTATTAAAACAGCATCTCACCAGCTGAACCTGCCACTGTGAAAATTATTCCCATCTTAAAATACTGGAAATGCAACTGAGGAACCAAAGTCTCCCTGGGCAGAGAAGGAAAACAACAGATTCTATTATTGATGAGATTTTTATTTTCAATCTCTTCCAGTCCTTTCTGAGGTGATTAGGTATGGTAGGCCTGCTGTGAGCCGGTTGCACTGAGTCCACAGTATCAACAAATATTTATGGAACACCTACTGTGTGCGTGGCCCTACACTAAGTCTGTTGTCTAACAGAGAAATATTGTTAAAATACTAGTTCAGGCAGAGGTCTCAGCCAACAAAGCCTGTACCAGCTTTGCCTCCTAGATTCTCTGGCTACTTCTCCACTTCAAGAGACAGGAAGAGAAACATCATCTGACACCTTCCTAGTGCAGGATCCTTGCACTTCCCCACCCTGCTCTAAGCCAGCCACAGCTCACTAGCAGGAACAACCCTGGATTAAAAGACAAAAGTCAGATTCTAGACCTACACTGCTCTTAGACTGCTATATCATATTTAAGGAAAACCTAAACTCTCCATTCTTACATTCCTCATCTATAAAATGGGGTAAAAAAAAATTGTCATGCTTACTTCTCAAAGATGTGAAAAGGATCAAATAAAATTCTGCAGACAAAAAAAAAAAAAAGCTTCTGAAAACTACAAATGCTGCATATTCCTATAGATAACTATCCTCTATTGCCCCAATGCACATCCTTATTACATTCTTCCCAGGACCCATGCCCTGCTCTCTATCAATCCATACCTAAGCTCAGCCTGTACTTTATCTCCTCCTAGAAGCCAGCACTGAACAAAGACCCCTGAAAAGAAACATTCTCCTAATTAAATACTCATTTTTATATGAACCCTGGTCTGGACTGCTTTATATTTAGAGATACTGCTACATAGCAGAGCCCTCCCTCTATTTTGACATCCCAAGATCCCAAGCATTAGACTGAAGTTAAAATAAAATGAGAATCAACATTTTCATTAAGAGAAGGTTACCTTTAGTTTGCCTGATAAGAAGCAAATTTCCTCTTTACAGGTTACTAGATTAAGTTTTCAACCACTGTGAACAAAGTGAGGAACAAGAGGACCATTTTCAGCTGTGCTGAGTTCTATAGCTACTACTACATGTATCAATCATACATCCCATTTCCTTGAGTAGCTACCATGTTCAAGGGCCTATGCTGCATGCTACAGAAAAACTTAATTTTTTCTGTTATCATCCCATAACAATCCAACTCCCTGGCCTCTCAGGGCACCTTTTGGCCCTGGACCTGGAAAGCCTCTCCTGAATCTACTCACCTAGTCTCCAAAATTGCCACCAAACTTAAGCTCCTTCGAGAAACCTATCTGACTCTCCAGATCTTCCTTCTGAATTCCTGGATCCCTAGGATTCAGTAACACACAATAAAGCCTTTGACTGAGGGCCTGGCTCCTTGCTGTATCCTGAATGTCAGGCCTGCCCCTTCACCTGCCTAAAGAGGCCACAAGGTGGGATCTGTGTTTTATGCTCCTTTCGCAGCACCTGCAGTGCTCAGGCCAATGCTGCAAACATAGGAGATAACCAAAATACACTTACTCATTAACTGTTTTCTAAAAAAGAGTAGAAGCCATATTCTAATTCCTAAGTACAAGGTACACCAGAGATAACAATTTTCACAAAGCAGCAGAGACAATGATTATTTGAGAAGCAAGCAGGAGAAGGACGATCAGAAACAGAAGATGGAGGAAAGGTGCTTACATCAGTGGGCTTAGCACAGGGTAAAGATGAGAATGTCAAGGTGGGCTTTTCCTAGGGGGTTGAAAGGCTCTCAATGTGAAAGAGAAGTCAAGGGCAAAGGACTCAGAGATTACTGGGCTTCCGTGGCCAGCTCTGGGCCTAGGATGATCCATAATATCCAACTGTAAAATGGGTACAGTGTAATTCTGTGTTCCTACTTTGAGGCCTTTGGTGAGATCTAATTACTTATTGTTTGTGAAGGGCTTTGAACTCTCTAGATGAAAGACACCGTGAGCAGTTCAAAGGATGACTCTAGACCATTATTAGCTGTAGTTAGCCTCAAAGTGAGAGGAACAGCATGACCATCTTCAGCGCACTTGTCAGCTCAGCCTTTCTGTCATTTGTAGGAATATTGTATCTAAATTAGAATTGCTCTTCATTACTTTTTCCCTGGCAATTAAAAAAAGATCAAAATGGGACTTGTAAGAAGGAGTCTGAATGCTAATTTTTGCTCTCTATAGAAAGGCAAAACATACATCTCAGGAATCCTTTCCCCTAACATTTCCAGTCTGCAAGAATTTTAGGGGAAATGATACTTTCTTCTTCTGCCTCAGAAAAAGTAGGGCTGAAAGAACCAGGGGGAGAAGATAAAACACCACTTTTACATGTTGATTTTTCCTTCTTTATACTAGTTACCAAACTTCCCTACAGCCAAATGACAGAACACCCCCTTATTTTTTAAGTTGAACTTCTGAATAGAATCATCGCTCATTATCAAAACGCTGCCAGCAATGAATTCTAACATTTTCTCTCCTCCTTTCCTCCTTTCCACACTCCCCTTCCTTAAATAGCACAGTCATCAGAAGGTGAGTTTCTCAAGGATACAATGGAACATGATGGTTTTCTTTTCCTGTTCTGGCAGATTTCTTTCAGCCCCTTCTCCAACCAGGGTTATTGCCTACGGGTCATATCTACCTCATGCTGAGATCCCCAAATGCCTCTGGTTTTCTTTCTTGCCATTTCCTTGACCTTTTTACTTCCAGGAATATCTTAACTGAGAACTGGTTTGCTCCAATCTTTTTTTCTTTCTAACTTTATTGAAGTATATTTGACAAAAAAAGTCATATACATTATACAGGTGTACAATGTGATGTTTTGATATATGCATATGTTGTGAAGGGAGCATCATGATCAAGCTAATTAACATACCCATCACCTGACAGTTATAATTTTTGTGAGTGCCTGGTGAGACTATTTCATATCAACTCTCTTAGCAGATTTCAAATATATAATGCAGTATTATTAACTACAGTCATCATGCTGTACATTAGATTTCCAGAACTTATTCATCTTACATAACTGAACTTTTATACCCTTTGACCTACATCTCCCCGACTCCCCCTTTTCTCAGCCCATTCTCCTCCCTGTTTTTATGTCTATTTTAGATTCCACAGTTAAGCAAAACCGTGCAATAGCTACTTTTCTGTGCCAGTTTAATTCACTGAGGATGAACATTCATCCTCCATGTTCATCAATATTTTCATAAATAAGATTTCCTTTATTTTTAATTGACTATTTAAGTGTGTGTGTGTGTGCGTGCATTTGTGTGTATATCACATTTTCTTAATCCATTCATCCCTCAGTAGACATTCAGGTTGTATACCATGGCCATTGTGAATAATGCTGCAAGGAACATGGGAGTATAGCTGTCTCTTCAAGATACTACCTTCATTTCCTTCATATATATACCAAGAAGTGGGACTATGGAACCATATGGTAGATCTTTTAATTTTTTTGGTAGCTCTATTTTTAATTTTTTAAAAAACCTCCATACTATTGTCCCATGATCTTGGAGAATTAGGGCTAACCATACTCACTGTCCTTGCTTTCTTCTAATATTCCCCCTTTCTCTCTTACATACAGAAGTCAATTCACCAAAATGGATATGCACGATGGAGTTATTGACAGAGATTAGGAAAAAGCAAAAGTGTCAACTGTTACTTCTTCTTACACTAATCCTCACAGATAGCTTAAGAATCTAGATTTTTACATGTTTGAAGATTACAAGTCTAGCCTAGAACAAGGAGTTGAGAAAGAATTGGCTAGAAAATTTTTAACTGAGGGGCACCTGGGTGGCTCAGTTGGTTAAACGACTGCCTTCAGCTCAGGTCATGATCCTGGAGACGCGAGATCGAGTCCCACATTGGGCTCCCTGCTTGGCGGGAAGCCTGCTTCTCCCTCTCTCACTCCCCGTGCTTGTGTTCCCTCTCTGGCTGTGTTTCTCTCTGTCAAATAAATAAAATCTTTAAAAAAAAAAAAAAAAGAAAAGAAAATTTTGAACTGAAAGGCTTTCTGTTTTTCCAGTCAAAGCTGGGAGATGTGAGGGTTCTACATAACATGATACCTTCACAAGAGCAGCTAACAACAAAAGGAGGTGAGATGACTTACCCACATGAGCTGTTAGGGCCAAAAACCACTTTGCCCCAACCCAGGAGTGTCATAGCATCCTGAAATGTCTGTAGGCATATTAGAAACTTTCCTGGTCCCCC
The DNA here is from genome assembly GCA_004023965.1 of Spilogale gracilis. Taxonomy (NCBI): domain Eukaryota; kingdom Metazoa; phylum Chordata; class Mammalia; order Carnivora; family Mephitidae; genus Spilogale; species Spilogale gracilis. The sequence continues at coordinate 66,583 of PITA01002099.1, read as the reverse complement.
TGCAAAAGTCTTATGTCCATAGTCAAAGTATTAACAAGTATTCCATAAGGGGCTTTTCATTCCATTATAATACTTGTGTACCACAGGACTATTCAATCTAAAATACCTTGAATGTGTGTTTTATGATTGCATTCTCTCCATAATGTATTTCTCCAAGGGGTGCTGGGTGGCTCAGCTGGTTGAGAGTCCAACTCTTGATCTCAGCTCAGGTCATGATCTCAGGATCATGAGATCGAGCCCCATGTCAGGCTCTAAACTCAGTATGGAGTTTGTCCCCTTCCCTTTGCTCCTCCCCTCATTCCTGCACTCTCTCTCACATAAATAAAATCTTAAAAAAAAAAAATTTCTCCAAGAACACAAGTCTCTCTTTATAGTAATTGCTGCTCATTTTCTATTGTTGATGGGGTTATATGAACTAAAACAAAAGGCATCCATTTCAATAATAATTCTTTGAGATATAATAATTCAACAGCAATGACAATGAGCAACAACAAAAAACCCTTAATGTTCAGAAATAGAAGCAATGGATATGGAACTTTTAAAAACTCCACAACATTAAAAAAAAAAAACTCCACATTTTTATATCTTTACTCATTTTCACAGAGTCCTATTTCTAAAAGAAACTCTACCTTTATCTTCCTCTTTACACACAAACACACACAATACCCTCTCTGCTCTCATACCCCACTCTGTTCTCATAACTTATTTACACATAAACATGGTACTTCTCATTAGCTTCACTTCCAAGACTGCTCATTATTTTCAAATGTCCTCAGGCTTTTTTTGTTCCCTTATAATACCCCATATTCATCTCTAACTTATCATCCATCACCAAACATTTGAATAAAAACATGAAAAAAATTACTCAACCATTATATCAAGCACTGGGGCAGGATATAGATGACCCATATTCTGATCCCAGCTTTGCAAATAATTAGTTTTGTGACCTTGAATAAATCATTTACTCTCAATCTAATATCCTTATTAGTAGCATAAGGAATATAACTGTCCTTCCTACTTAAAGGTTGTTATGAGAAATAATTGAGAACTGAATATATACCTGAAGTTGTATATTTATTATTGCCCATATCTACCTTATATCACTGTCTCTGGCATCCTCTCTGAGAGCTGTCTCTGATGATCACCATCCCACCTATTTAAAATTTATCTTTTCATTCATTCAGCATACATTTATAATATACCAACTATGTACCAGGCCTCAGGAGCTCACACAGTCAGGGGAAGGCAGAGATCTTGGCAGAACTGTACTCCCATATGAGAGGTGCCCAACATGCTGGGAAACACCTCACCCAGTTTGTGAAAGCACAGAAGACTTGAGGCAGTTATTCTATGTATGTGTGGAGTAGACACGTGTCTTATTTTGCTTTTCCATATTAAGTCACTCAGTATTCATTCCTCTTTCCTAACTGGATCTTCTTTTAAAAAATCTACTCTTTCCCCAATGGGCCAAGAAGCAGATTCAACCTTAAGCTTATTGGGTGCTCCTTCCCTGACACAGAAACTTTATCACAATAACAGAAGAGGTTTTAAATAGTAGGAATTCACTGATTATAGCCACAGCCCCTGACTCAGCTCTCCCTGCTAGGAGACTGTTTCAGTCATAACCATTTCTGCTTCTCCAGAGCTGGCTTAGTTCCTGTCTTCTTCCAAAATTGGTTCTTGGCCTTCCCTGTGACTTAGCTGTATCCTTCCATTAAATTTCATACTTGCTTTACTTAGCCAGAGTTGCCTGAACAACAACAAAAAACAAATAATAAAAAAAAAACTAACAATAATATGCCTATACGTTATATGCGGTGTGTCTTTGTGAAAGTGTCTGAAACATACAGGCCTACCTAAAGGCTCAATCCATATTCATTCATTCAACCAACAAATATTCACTGAACATAAACTATGGGTCAGGCACTATACACATATGCAGCTCACAATAGAGCAGGGAGAACAGATAGTTAACAGGTAACTAGAAGTATAACATGTGGAAAAAAACAAACAAACAAAAAAACTAAGGTCCTTCTAACAAGTGTGGAAGGCAGCCTGTAACTAAGGGAGTACTTTCTACAACAAAGTCATATTTTCCCTTAAACACAGAAAATGAGGAAGACATTCTGCTAGGCAGAGGTGGGGGGGATGGAGTTCCACAGGGAGAAAACAATCTATTCCCCTGGGAGAAGACCATGCACACAGCCCACTGCCTCTCTATTTCATGAGTCACCAGCATACAGGGTAACGGGCTATAAAGAAGCCAGGAAGCTGAATGCTAGCTCTGGTCCTACAGCTAACTCATTATGAACTTAGGCACTTCCTTTTTTAAAATACCTGTTTCCTTGTCTATGAAATGAGGGTAGAAGGATACATAATATGGGGTACCTGGTGGCTCAGTCGGTTAAGCATGTCTTCTGCTCAGGTCATGATCCTGGGGTCCTGGGACAGAGACTGCACTGGGTTCCCTGGTCAGCAGGAAGTCTGCTTCTCTGTCTCTGTCCTTCCCCCACACGTGCTTCCCCCACTCACACATGATCTCCCTCTCTCTTTCTAATAAATAAGACATTTTTTAAAAGGATACAATATAAGGAAAGTTTCTAATATATTATGATTTTATGTATATTCTTCATGTCTATGATAAATAGATGAATAAAAGATAGAACATGAACCTCATCTAAAAGGACCACTCATCCTATCTCCTCAATCTTCTCTCTGCTGCTTTCACCACAGGATGGGGCAGTTTGGATAGACTACTTTGGGAGGTAATAAAAGGGCACAAAGGCTCAGGTGGATGGAGTGTGTGTGGAAGGCAGAAAATTGCCCAAAAATGCAACTAATTCCTATTCTGTCAAAAACTAACTCAACATTGTATCCATTTTCCTCTTTGCTGCTATTTAACACAGCACTTAAAAAAAAAAAAAGATTTTATGTATTTATTTGACAGAAACAAAGCTAGAGAAGGAACACAAGCAGGGGGAGTGAGGGAGGGAGAAGCAGGCCTCCCACAGGGTGGGGAGCCTGATGTGGGGCTTGATCCTGGGACTCTGGGATCATGACCTGAGCCGAAAGCAAATGCTTAACAACTAGCCACCCAGGCACCCCATCACAGAGCATGTTTTTTACGCAATGTTGACCACATTGTGGTGCCGGTAAGTTTCTTTTATGTTTTTCTTACCACTAGTTTTAATAACAGAAAACAAATATAAGGCCCTGTCCAAAAGTTGTCAGAATAAGTGATTCAGCACAAATGATGTGACCCCACAGGATAAATTACTTACCAAAAATCCCACCTACCTGTTTGGAGAGGGATTCCCAGGGAAGCAGGGGTATGGGCGGTGAAAGCTATCAGCTGAGATGTGCGTTTTCTCAGTCCACAGTTCTTTTTTTTTTTTTTTTTTCTTTTTAAGAGTCCACAGTTCTTTACCCTGCCTGACATCTCCCTACTCCCGAAGGACTACGGAGGTCTGGCAAGGGGCAGACCAGAGCTAGGAGATAAGCACACCCCTGGGAGGACAGCCCTGTGAGTAGCGAAGACAGTGGTCTGAAAAGAAACCGCCCTGGGAAAATCTGTACTCCTAAGTTTTCCAAGACGCGAGCAATCTTTACAAACATTTCCCCCAGGATAAAATTTAAGCACAAGCTGGGAGTCACTTCTGTCCCTATATAAAATTTACTAAAAGTGCAATGAACAGAGGAAAATTTTGTTAGCTGGTGGTTCACCACCCCAGGAGTTCCAGGGTGCAGTTCAAAATTGGTCTAGTGCACAGAGGGCGAGGAGGGACCCAGAGATGGTGGTTTCAAGGGCAGGGGTTTGGTGGTGGAGGACTCGCGGAACAACGCATCTGCTCATCACGGTCCGGAGGGCGCTGAGGAGGCCGGAAGTAGGCACCGAGGCGCATGCGCCCAGAGGGTCTCAACACCACGTGCCAGCTCACCGCTACGCAGTAGAAGATTGCTCCAGCAGAGGGCGGGCAGGCTGACTGAACCTTCTGAGGGCAGGGAGTCGGTGAGGAGAACTGGTATCTGTCACGGTCCAGCTTCCTTCTGTGTAAGTCGACTATCCCTTGCTCTCACAAGCTCTTCCAGAAATAGCCGTATATTGTCCCTGAGCGTGAGAAGAAAAACAGAATTCAAGTCCAAGGTGAACTCAGTCCCTAAGAAGAGGTTACAGTAATGTCAGTCCTGCTAAGGAAACCTCTCTGCTTAGACCGTGCCGGGAGCCAACCTTACCCAGGTCCAGCGACAGTGCCTTCCTCTCCAGGTCACAGAGCACCCTCAGGCCTGGGAAGCAGGGTCTAGGGTGTATGAATTACAGCATTATTCCCGGAGCTTTATTCTCCTTGTTGGTCTTCTCATACAAAACTTACATGGCCATTGTTAAGTCTTTGTCCACCCTATTCCTATATTCTGGAACTACCTCTCCTCTTTTCTCCTACCATAAGGAAGGTCCAACTAAAGTTTGGCTCTTAACCACTGGAAACCTGGCGCAATTCAAAGAAACCCTAAGTGAGTTTTCATCTTAATTCCTATAGCAACTACTATATGAATCACTCATTTGGTGCCTACAGTATCTTTATATTATTATTTTGAATTAAATCAGTAATAGATATGAAAATCCATTAAAAGCTAAAAAGTGATGACCTAGCATTTTCAAAGTATGTTTCCCAATGTGATAAACGCATATTAATAAGTATTGCATTTAAAAAAAAAGGATTGCCTACAAGTGTGAAGAACAAGCAAAACCTCTCTATGTATGGGAGTAGATATCAGCATAGTGGTTGCCTAGAGGCAGAACACGTGAGGTGGAAGAGGATTAACTGGGAAGGATCATGAAAAAGCTTTGTAGAGTGATAGAAATATTTTAGATCTTCTTTAGGGTTTTGGTTACAAAAGTGTATCCACTGGTCAAAACTTAAATTTTGTACCAAAAAACTGTATATGTTACTGTATGTAATTATATCTTAATAAAAAGAGATATTACAGAGACATTAAAAATAATTAAACAGGTATTTTTATCACAACACTTCAGAGAGCTTCTATCATGTTACTGTACATTATAAACCTGCAGAAAGTGGATGTAGTACATTTTATCCAAAGCTCTCCTCATTTTTAAAGTGTTCTGAGAAAACTATGTTACATGGAAAGGTCTGTACTATCATATAACATTTGTTTCTGGTTTTTACTATATTCAGTTCTCCAGGGCAAAGATAGGTTTTATGACTGTTTGTACCCACAATACCTGGCACAGGGACCCATAGACATGTGTCTTGTTGCTGCAGTTGCTGAAAGTGATGCAGATAATGGCAGTATAAGATACTATTTAAAAAGTAATGGTAAATAATTTGCCCTAGGTCACTGGATCAGGACCACAGCAACCTTAGCCCCAAGGGTTATGCATGGGTGCTTTGCCACAGAGGCAGGATGAGGGGGGATATTTTAATATTTTAATGTGAAAGTTCTATTTAGTAGCTCTCAGATCTCATGAGGTGGCTACATTCTCTACTCATTTAGGAGATCATGCTGCCACTTTCTGAGAATTTGCTCACCCTTAAAACACTCATAAAACATTCTGGTGCTAGACACTGGGGAATCCACAGTGAATAAAACACAGTATTTGCCCTCAGAAAGCTCATGTTCTAGTGGGAGAGAATGTTAAAGAGGTAACTTAAAATGCAGTGAACTAGAAGCAAGTCTATATGAGCTCAAGAGAAGAAACAACTCATTCAGCTCTGGGACGATTTGAAACACTGATATTTGCCAGTCAGAGACAGTGGTAGCAGACATTCCAAGCTGAAGAAAGATAAAGGCCATAAGGTAATACATTTGGAAAGGACCTTACATGTAAAGTAACTATAACTAATATGCCTTATGATCTTATGTAAGTTATTTATCTTTAGCTTCTTCATCCCTGAATAAATATAATAGTGGTTTACATGTGTTTAGTGAAACTGGAACACAGAGTTTCTTGGCATGGAGACATGGTTGGGTGAGCTAGGGCCAGGTTACAAAGCTTTTATGGATCCAAGAACTGTAAAGGGATCTGGACTTTATCCCTCAGGATTATTTTAAGGAGATTAGCATGACCACATATGTATTTAGAATGTCACATAAGTCCATACCACACAGGAAATTCTATACAGTCTTATGTTCAGTTTTGTTTTTTTTTTTTTCCTGAGCGTTAGTCTTGTTTACCCAAACACATTATAAGCTACATGAGATCCTTATCTCACATAGTAAACAGCAGCATACTCAGGTCATAGAATGCCCTTAATGTATATTTCTTGATTAATTCTAATACATTGTCTGACTTCCTCCTAGACATCTTAATCAATAACATTTATAAAGTTTAACACAATCATATAAAGCAAGAAATCCTTGAGCACAGGATTTTATATTTTACATAAGCCTTCTATGAAGAGAAGCTTGCCTTTATTGTCCAGAAGCCTTACCTTTACCTTGTAGGTGCAAATAAATAAGTGGGTATCTCTCCATATGTATGGCAAAGTGTTGGAGTGATAAATTAAGAGGGCTGCTGATTATAGAGACCTAAGTGGAAGTGGGGAAAAAGAACAACAAATCCCAGAAAAATACATTAGAAGGCAGAGAAAGAGAGACACAGTTAGAGACTGAAAGTAAGATGAAGTAAAAGAAATGGAATTGATAGAGGCAACCAGCCCATAGATCTATTTACTGGTGGGTCCAAACTCTTCCTTGATGACCATTGGATTTAGTGGTTCAAAGGGAAAAATGTATACAAGTAAAGTGAGAAAAATCAATGATGACTTTGTTAACTATTGAAGACTTGACTTGAGTGAGTTATTTTGTTTTCCTTTGTTAATCTTTGCCCATAAGTAGAAGCACACAACACAAACACTTAGACCCAGTATATCTCAGCTCTTCTTAGGATTCACAAACCCTGGATACTGCCCTCTAGGCCACACACTTCCTCTTCTCCTTCACAAAGATAAATTTCACATCAGCCCAGCAGTCAGCCATCATCTATTCTCAGGGGAAGAGTATATAGCATGACCTCCCTTGAAATATTAGCTCTATTTATATGGGTTTGCATGAACTACATTACTTATGAGTCACCAAGGGGAAACCGAGCCTCTGGTAGATAAAGTGATCAACGCAAACCTCTGTAAATAAATCTGAAATTTCAATGAAGGTCATGCCACGCCTGATTTATTCCTCAGCATCCTATGAAATAATGTTGACCAGGTAAGTGGTTTTCATTTTTTTCCTCCATTCACATAAGGGAGAACACTTTCACTCTAAGGAGCTTGTCATGCATGTAACAATGAGCATCTGGCTAGAGAGATAATACACCGTGAAGGAAATAACCTTCTATTATTATATTAGATTCTCAATACTGAAAGGCCAGGTCATATAGCAACAATTTGGTGGTGTTTTTAAATTTAATCTGGTGGTACAAGTTCTCATAACAGAACTTAATTGAGGAGCTATTGTTCAACAACAGAAACTATTTTTTATTCAATAAACAGAAATGGAGCATCTACCTACAAGAAGCACTGAGAAGAGCATGAGGTTAACCAGTATAAGGGAGAGAAAGATAGATACAGCATGGTCCGTGAAGGTCTCCTTCCCAGTGTCTCCATTGAAAACCTCTGAATATTCTAAGAAGTCAAACACTATCAATGGCATATTGACAAAATAGTCAATTAGTAAGTAAATAATCATTTAATCAATCTATATTTGTTGAGCATTTTTTAAGTATAAGACTTTATCTTAAATATTGAGGTGTGGGATAGATAACTAAAATGAAAGCCTAAGGAAATTTTTCTCAGAAGCTTACAGTACAGTTGAATTTTATTATATAGTCATTGCAGTGAGAAAAAAATAGACAATCAAATTAGGTTGGTTTTGTTTTGTTTTGTTTTGTTTTGTTTGTTTTGAACTCAAGAATCATATATCTTTTCTAAATTAAATTTCCTACTTTTCCATCTGTCCTATTATAAATAGCCCATATGTAACAAAGGGACCTCAGGACCCCAAAGCATTGTCCTTTAAGCAAGAGAAAAGAAATGTGATGACACTAGAAGATCTTAATAGAATTCTTGAAAAAGGTAGAGAGAAGATTCAGGAAGACAAAGATAAAAACCAGACATTAATTAGTTCTTTAAAGAAGATAAGATGTCAATAATGCTAGGAGTATGTAACACAATATGATTCTACCAGGTTTAGTTGGAATTTACAGAATGAATAGTAACAGCTCTTGCTTTCACTTCTGTCTTAAATCATGATAAAAAAAATAACGTCAATGTGTATGGGTGACATTAGAAACTATAGCTTAGGAGAACAAGCTGTCAGTCTCACTCATTATAAGAAAAGTTTCTCTGGTTCTCATTTAAAAATATCGTTTATAATGGTTTCACTTACTTGTGGAGCATAAGGAGTAATATGGAGGACAGTAGGAGAAGGAAAGGCAATGGGAAGTAGGATAAATTGGGGAGGGAGACAAATCATGAGAGACTCTGGACTCAGAAACAAACTGAGGGTCTTGGATAGAAGGAGGTGCGGGGATGAATGAGCCTGGTGGTGGGTATTGAGGGCACGTTTGCATGGAGCACTGGGTGTGGGGCATAAACAATGACTCTTGGAACACTGAAAAATTAAAAAATAAAAAAATGCAAAAAAATCTAATTTATAAGCAAACAATTGATAAATTACTCATAAAATACTTCTGTTTATAAAACTTCCTTACCTTGAGGAGTCCATTGTGTACCTAAGACTGAAAAATCTGGATTTTCTTACACTGATTCATTTTTATTTAAACCAATTTCATTATCTTCACCCTCTCCTACAATCTTCTGAGTTTTTCTAGTTTGACTTTTCTTCTAACGGATATTTCTTCTTTGAGGGCATGGCCTCACACCCCGTTGGAGAGAACAGTTCAGGTCTATCTGTGGTAACTCTGATCTCCAGTAATATAGAAGCACTCGTTTTGGATAAGATACATATATGGTAATTTTGTTGGATTTTCAGTCTTTGCTTACAAAGGTTTCAGAACATTTTAACTGGGTAGGGCATTAGCAAAAACCTGAGGGCCCCTCTTTGTCATGCTGAGGCCGCTTGCCTGTGTCTTGTGCCTTTTTTTCCATTTGATCAGGCTTTATGTGTGCTTTGATCCGGGCAAAACATAACAAAGATATTTTTCAGTTGCAAAACCCCAACTATATATTCACTGAGGGCAAAGCTAAAACCATCATTAGGCAACAATGATGCTTTGAAATTCTGGCTGTAGAATTTTGTGGAGCATATTCTCCTTCCCCTTTATGTGAATAAAACCCTTTATAATGCTTCATATTCACGATGCCTCCTGGTTTCCCTGTAATGCAGCTCTGCTTTGTTATTCCCTCCTTGCTGCTAAAGAAAAAGAGGACAAGAGTGGCTAAGTAACTTGCCCAAAGTTATTCACATGGATTAAAATGAGAATATTAAAACTATTGTAAAGAATGCAGTAAATGTTCCCAGTAGTCACTGGTTCTTCCTGTGGCAATGCTAATATATATTGCCTGAAATGCACTCTCCCTCAACTACCACCTGCCAGTTCAAATCTTGTCCTTTAGGGGTTAGCTCAGGTCCCACCTCCTCAAGGTCCACTGCTTCCAAATCAGTCTTCTGTTAGCTTCTCTCAGACTCACCAACTGAATGCAGGATTGAGCTGTGGAGTCTATTCTGTATTTCTCCTGAGGCAATCCAAATTGGATTTTGGATATTCATCCTACTTCACATTGCAACAGTAGTAATAATAATTATTTCATTAGTTGACAAAAAGCACTAGATTGTAGTCAAAAAGAAAGCATGGATTTATGTTGATTGATGTCCTCTTGAAACCCGAATAAGTCTAAGATTCAGTTTTTCAATCTATGAAATAAAATTGTTAAATAATATACTTTCTGATAGTAATTCTAAAAGTACAATCCTATGATTCTGTTGTTTTACTTGCACACATCCTTTGGGATGGTAGAAGGGAAACTTTTCCCACTTCTTTTCCTCCTGCTTCCAATTTTTATCTGCATGTTCCTTCAAACCTGACCAAATTAGCTCAGCATTTTCAGAAGTAGGATTTAGAGAGGTGTTACTGAATGAGAATATCACTAGACTATTTAACTGGTCTACACTTCAAAACACATATTTTGAAATATATTGAAGCAAAGTTGAAGACAATAATCATGGAATTTTCCGTTTGGATTCCCTGTCTCCAGTAAATGGAAGACCATAAACATTTTTCCAGCATCTGGAATTAGAAGTACAGCAACCAGAGTTTTTTTTTTTTTTTTTTTTTTTTTTTTTTTTTTTTTTTTTTTTTTTTTTTTTTTTTTTTTAAAGATTTTATTTATTTGACAGAGAGAAACACAGTCAGAGAGGGAACACAAGCCGGGGGAGTGAGAGAGGGAGAAGCAGGCTTCCTGCCGAGCAGGCAGCCCGATATGGGACTCGATCCCGGGTCTCCGAGATCATGACCTGAGCCGAAGGCAGTCGCTTAACCAACTGAGCCACCCAGGCGCCCCGCAACCAGAGTTTTTAAAAAACAAATCAAAATTGTGTATAAAAGTCCTTAGTAATTAAAGGAGGAAAAGTTTGTCACTATATCTATTCATCCTTTGATGGACAATGCACTCAACTTGACATTATGGTATCTGAGTTTTAGTTCAACGCCTGTCATCAAATTAGGCATTTGATGAATTGAAATGGCCTCTAATGTCCCTTCCAGTACCAACATTCTAGTAGTTGGAGGGGGGGTCTGATTGGGGCCTCCCATAAGTAACTCCATATCTAAGTTTCCAACACCCTCCTTTCCCCCCCTAGTAGTGTTCTCTTCCTCCTTGACATGCCCTCTGAAAACAGCTTCCTGTGGGCGACCTATTCTACTAGCTTCCACCTCTTTTAGTCTTGCCCCTATTTATCCCAGCTCTTTAGAAATCTGCTAATGCTTTAAGTACTTGAAGCATGATGCAAGGTCATGTTGTCCATTAACGTGCATATATGAGAATAAAGGATCTCTATGGAGTCTGTCCAATATGGCAAAAGAAGCTACTGTTGGATCAAGAAAATTGACCCATATTCCGTTGTCTATTGGCCAGTCTCCACAATTTTCAGCAGATACCTGCTTCTCATTATGATTTGATCTTTTACTAATACCAAATAATACACCAGCATTAAGGAAACAAACCTCACATGATTTTTGGCCAATAACTTTGAACCAGCTAAAACTCTCATCTTCTGTATGAAAGTGATAACATGGTATAAAGTACTCACAGAGACTCAAAGCATGAAGCACCTTAACCAGCCTCAGTTTTTCTATCTATAAAATGGACTGGTTGTACATATCCAAAATTACAGGAAATTTTTAGTAACATAAGGTAGATCAAGACAATAGACTATCATGTAGCCATTCTAGTGGAAATTACATAAACCTAATAATATGGAAAAAAATCTACTTCAATGTTAAATAGAGGTAGAAAAGTATTTTATTGTATTTTTACTGCAATAACATATAAATACATGTGTCTATAAGTAGAAAACACTATACAATAAGTGAAATAACCATTTTAGAGTAGTTTGATAATGGCTGATTTATATAGATGATAATGGTTTGAATAATGACAGACTCTTTTCATTTAACAGTACAGAAGTTAGAATGACTGCTCAGGTCTCATTCAGCTATGGATTTCTGTGTTCCTTTGATAAACACATCCATGCCAACATGCTTAGCAAGTGTAAATGGGGTAAGGAGTTCTTCATGGAGATAAAAAATATACAGGTATTTTTAAGTATGATAAAAGTGCCTTTATGAAAAAGTATGTCTGAAATAGACTCATTTGTTTCTATAGTTTCAAAATAAGGGGGAGATCTTTTGCCTCCTGTTCAATTTTTTCCTTAACCCAGGAAAGATTAGGCACCCATGCTTCCTTCTGCATATCTTTTTTACAAATAGCACTTACCAAATTGCAAAGGGACTGTCTTTATGTCTGACTGTCCCCGTAAACTGTGACCCCATAAAAATAACAATGGGGCTTTATTAATTTTTGAGTCCTCAGAACCCAACACAGTGCAGAAGGGGGCCAAATTAAATGTTGGCTTGAATGAATAAATGAGGGGAAAGGAGCAGATTAGCACTCTTCTCTTAAAAATTACAGCTGCTCAGGAGTTGGTGTTTCATCCCAGGGCCTGTGGGATTATTTTTGTCTGTTTTTCTTTTATTTGTTCCCCCCTCCAAGCCATCTTTACATACACAGCCCACTGGACTATCTTCTTATTGCCAAAGAAACACAATTTACGCTTTACCTCACAGACCCAAGGTTTGCCTGACCAGACTCATTTTAAACTTGATAGTTTTACACATCCCCTTTCCTTGTTTATTGTTTTAGTCAGCATTGCTAATAAACCAGCTTTTCTCATATTGATTTATTTTTTAAGATTTTTATTTATTCATTTGAGAGAGACTAAGAAAGTATAACCTGTGGGGAGGGGCAGGAAAAGAGACAGAGAAGCTGACTCCTCACTGAGCAGGGAGGCCAACATGGGGCTGGATCCCAAGATCCCTAGATCACAGCCTGAGCCAAAGTCAGACACTTAACTGACTGAACCACCCAGGCACCCCTGCTCATCTTGATTTCTTTCTTATTTCTGCTCATCTTTGTAGAATGTGCTGGAATTTTTCTCCCAACCCGATTAGTCCCCATAGAGAAGACCATAAGTATGTTGGAAGGTGCTGGTTTTCTGATATTCTTCAGAGAAAGAAACTGTGTTCTTAAAGCATGCTGATATACCATTCCTATAAGTCCTTCTGGGGCACCCAGGGAAGCAGCCCAGAACAGAAGTCTCCCTTCGTGTTGATATCTGGATACAGAGGCATATACAAAAATGACTTGTTTTTTACTTGTCAATTTATTTCACATTATTCAGAATACTTTCCTGTGTATTCTGTCCTTAAAAGTTCCCTTGCTACTTGCTCTTCTAATCAGCATTAAATATGCCCAAGTCTGGTCCATCTAGATACCTCCTTATCTCTTATTTCACCAGTCAGTATGTCCAAGTGTTGTCCACAACCATTGTTTTCACTTCCTCGCAACTTTCAGCCTCTCCTTACACCACTGCTCCAGTGAATCTGTTAGCCCAAAGGTCAGCAGCGGTCTCTGTGACTAAATTCAGTGGACATTTTGCTCAGTAAAAAGCATGTGTCCTCTCTACAGTGACAAACATTGTCCCCACTCTTCCACTGAAACATGCTCACTTTTCTCGGCTTCTTAGAAACCTTATTCTTTGGCTTTTCTTCTACCTCTCTGGCCATTTCTTAAAGGACTTAAATTCTTTTACTTAAATATTTGGGTTCTGTTTTCATTTCCCTTCTCCTTTTACTTTGTCTACTTGAGAAAATTAATCTATTTCCATGATTCCAGAAGTTCCTGTGTGCTGATGATTTTCACAATCTCCAGCTCAGCTTAGCTCTCTTGAGCTCCAGAACCAAATAGTGAACACCTCCATTTAAACATCCTAGAGGTACCTCAAATGCAACATGTCAAAAAATGAACTCATTATTCCACTTCCCCAAACACATATCTCTTTGGTGTTTTTTTTATCTGTGTGAAATGTAAGACCATCTGTGCATTTACCTGAATCAGAAACCTGATTCACTAATCACCAAGTCCTGCTGTTCTTCCTTCCTCTGTAACTCAAACCCATCCACATCTCTCTATCCCCACTGCTGATACCTTAATTCAGGTTACCATCTTCCTTCACCTGGAATCTGCCTTTACCCTTAGAAGATAGAGTAGAATGAGGTCCAAATTGCAGTTATTACTTTCTTCCTGTAGCCAAATTATTTTCATCAGCCTAAACATGTTACAGTTCTATGTAGTTACTTTACCTTGATCTTCAGATTGCTTACAAATTACAAATGAAGCTAGATGCTCAAGAACATTATAACAGTGTCTGCCTCACTCTGATATCCTTAACTTTGCAATGGAAATCTATCTTCTGTCTCATTTACAGGTTTACTTACTTTATGGTATTAGTCAACTAGGACACACAGTACACAAAAGTGTTACAAATACTTAGGTTACAATGTAACCCATATGCTTAGGTTACAATACTTACTGTGTAAGGGCTGGTATCCAAGATTTATAAAGAACTACGCAAACTCAACATCCAAAAAGAAGATGAACACATCAAAAAACAGGCAAGAGACATGAAGAGGCACTTCTCCATAGAAGATATACAAACGGCTAACAGACACATGAAAAAATGTTCAGCGTCACTAGCTATCAGGGAAATTCAAATCAAAACCACACTGATATACCACCTTACACCAGTCAGAATGGCCCAAATTAACAAGTCAGGAAACAACAAGTGTTGGAGAGGCTGCAGAGAAAGGGGAACCCTCTTACACTGTTGGTGGGAATGTAAACTAGTGCAGCCGCTTTGGAAAACAGTGTGGAGATTCCTTAAAAAATTAAAGATCGAGCTACCCTATGACCCTGCAATTGCACTACTGGGCATTTACCCCAAAGATACAGATGTAGTGAAAAGAAGGGCCATATGTACCCCAATGTTCATTGCAGCAATGGCCACAATCGCCAAACTGTGGAAGGTGCCCATCAACAGATGAATGGATAAAGAAGATGTGGTACATCTATACAATGGAATACTATGCCTCCATCAGAAAGGATGAATATCCAACTTTTGTAGCAGCATGGACTGGACTGGAGGAGATTATGCTGAGTGAAATAAGCCAAGCAGAGAAAGTCAAGTATCACATGGTTTCACTTACTTGCGGTGCATGAGGGGTAACCTGGAGGACAGTGGGAGAAGGAAAGTAAATGGGAAGTAGGGTAATCCAGGGAGAAAAATGAAACAACAGAAACTTTGGACACAGAAACAAACTGAGGGACTTGCAGGGAGAGGGGTGAAGGGATGGGAGAGCCTGGTGGTGGATACTGGGGGCACCTATTGCGTGGAGCACTGGGTGTGGGGAATGGGGAATGAATCTTGGAACACTGGGGAAAAAATTAAGTAACAATAAAAAAAAAACAATACTTACTGTGTGACTTGGGGTAAGGTAGTTAATATCCATGGGTCTGAGTTTCCCATATGAATGGCATCTGCCACAAAATATTGTGAAGACAAAATCTGCTAATATAAGTAAAGATTTAGGTAGATATGTGGCATGTAGCAAACTCTGTTGCCCTTTTCTGTTATTATTTTAGTTGGCTTATTTCTTCTTGCAGTTTTCCTGCTCATACTCATACCCAGTTGAACCTCTTTCTGTCACTAGGAACACCTTTTTGGCATCCCCTCCTTTTCTACAGGCCAGCCTCACACCTGCATCTGAGTACTGGCTTAATGGTCTTCTCTTTAGAAGTGAGGGAAGAGGGGCACCTGGGTGGCTCAGTGGGTTAAGTGTCTGCCTTCACCTCAGGTTATGATCCCAGGGTCCTCGGATGGAGCCTCACATCTAGCTCCCTGCTCAGCAGGGAATCTGCTTCTCCCTCTGCCCCCACCCCCACTCATGCTCTGTCTCTTTCCCAAAGAAATAAAATCTTAAAAGAAGTGAGGGAAGAAGAGACTAAGAACAGAAGTAAGCACCACCATTACAGAGTAAGTGAATGGCAGAGATGGGGTTCTCATCTCTGAGAGTTCTTTCTCTCTTTGTTGAAGGAAAATGTTTCCATATACCCTGCACAAAGCATTATTTGTAGAACAGAGAAAAGGATGCTATCAAATCATGGCTCCATCCTGCCATGATGTCTATAATTCCCTCATTAAAAAGACTTCCTAAGATGCCCTAGAGAAACTTTCTCTTGGGAAGCCATTCCCACTATTTCCCTTCCATTCCACTTCTTTCTCTTTCATTCCTCAGAGCACCTTATATTTATGTCAGCACTTAGCACAATTCATTAAAATAAGTTTTTTCTGTGTCTCCTTTCACCCCACACACAACCCAGTAGCTTGTGAGCTCTATGAAGAGAAGGACATCTCATTAATCTTTAAATTTCCAGTGCTCAGCATGGGGCCTATCTCACAGAAGATAATTCAATAAAGGTGTATTTTATGATTAGTAAATATATGCTCTAACTGGGTCAAAGAATAAAGTATTTGAAAAATGGCAACATCCCAAGGGAATGTTTTAGATGATTCTACACAAGCCAGAATACATCAGAACTCTCACAAGATTAAATCTAGAATAGTTGGTGTTCAAGGCAGGACATTTTCATCTGCAAATAACAGAATACACAACTAAAAGTGGCTCCGATTTTAAGGGTGCTATTTAGTGTTTATTTCACAAGAAGTTCAGAGGTAAGTAATCTCTCAGCATCAGTGAACCAAGAGCAAGATGGCAGGCATGTAGAAAAATCCAATTTCTCCTCTGTGGGGCATAACTCAAATTGCCTTACCAGGATTTTCCTCTCCTGTTTTTAAACTTCCATGAGATTTCCTCCCAATACTATTTTAATTTGCTTCTATCTTATGCCCATAGCTCATCTTCCCAAGTAGATATTAAACAGGTCAAAGGGAAGAATAGTGTCTTAAGTGCATTTGTATCTGCCACTGAGATGTCTGTTATGTCCTGATAGACCCTTAGAGCTTAGTCATTGTTTGAGTAATTAATTAATTCAAAGTTCTACTCATGTCCCACACACAAGGGATTTCCACAGAGAAATAGTGCATGTTTCCTATTCTGCAACACAGGTTTAAGGTGGAGAGGGGGGTGTATTCACTTGCTCATCCAGAAAACTAACCCAGACACTCTTGCATTTTCTTGGTTCTCTGAGATGTTAGAGATGTTACTACATGAGTCTTTGATAAGGATACATTTCAGATGAGTTCCTGAGAGTCATGCCCTTATGCTGTCAACATTGCCACAATTTTATCCAGAGTGAGATGAAGCCCTGTTGATTTAATTCAGAAATTTATTTCTGACAGACAACTGGGTAGCATTTGTCACTGTATTCCAAATCCAAAGTCAAAGAGATTGAGAGTCAGTGTCACTGCTGTTTGGGTGGTAGTGAACCACAAATGTGCTTTATTTCCATCATAAATTATTATTTGTTGTTTTTACAATGTGCATAAAACTATAAGCTAAACAGCTTGGAAATGAGTACTATATTTTGGTATCCAAGTTTGGCTACTTTATTCAGAGGGCCTGTTCTCTTTAATCGAGACTTTTTCCTCATTTATATCAGTCAGTAGAGCAAAATTAAATGCATGTGCTATCAAAACTCCCCCCCCCCACAAAGAGCGCCTGGGTGGCTTAGTGGGTTAAAGCCTCTGCCTTCGGCTCAGGTAATGATCTCAGGGTCCTGGAATCAAGGCCCATGTCTGGCTCTCTGCTCAGTAGGAAACCTGTTTGCTCTCTCTGCCTGCCTCTCTGCCTACTTGTGATCTCTCTCTCTGTCAAATAAATAAATAAAATATTTAAAATAAAAACTCCCCCCCTTAAAAAAACAAACAAAAAAACTCCCCTCCTTTCCTTTGGCACCTATTTAGCAAGGACGCTATCCTTGGCCTCATATCTCACAGATTTCCCTGATGGTCTCAACAGGGGAGATATGTGAGACAATCCATAAAAAACATGGAGTTAGTGTAGACATTCTGCCAATGAACAGAACAGTAATTCAGAGCCCCTGCTAGAATTCAGCTTTCTATAATATTTAGCAACTGAAGTAAGTTTGGAAGTAAAGTACCCATGTGGAGAAGCTAGAAACTCTAATTACATTCCCACACAATTATTTAAACAATTGGTTATTTCCTAAGCCATCACCATTACCACATTATTTAGAGTGAAGGCTAACCAAACATTTCTGCTTTGTTTCACTTGAAAGATGAATAAACTTACATGGATCAAAGAGCAACTTCTTAATTTCCAAGAACTCTGTGAGTTTGATGTCCACATGTAGGGTTAAAAACTGTTATGGTAAATTAATCCTGAATCAATCAACTTGAGATAAATTCACTATGTGATTATTTGTTTTATAGAAATCAAAACTGTACATAGTATAATACAATGTACTTACTAGAAATGGAACACAAATTTGTCTCCAAGCTTCCAAGAGAACTACAATAAAAGAGGGAAGCTAGCAGTCACATCACTTAATGTTTGGAAGATAAAACCCAAGCCATGTGCACAGGAGATATTGATTCTTCTAAGAACAGAATCCTCACAGAAAAACACTCTCATACAATGAACATCTTTAAAAAAAAATTCACATTATGAACACATTAATGATTTTCATAGGACTATTTCCTAGAAAGTCAGTGAGCTCATTGACACAGTACTAAAGTTCAACATAGGGATAGCATTTTCTGTGGTACTACCATTACTTGTGTGGATCCATTAGACAATAGAACAGGAAATTAGCAAGTAACATTTGTTTATCATCTACCAGGGTAGCCTGCTGAACCATTGGTGTTACAGTTTAGAAGTGGGCATAAAAATGAAAGAGATTAAAAAAAAAAAAACTCTAAAATTAAAAGGCAGATGGGCTATTACTTACAGTGCTCGGGCTTTTTGAAACTCTTCCTAAGACTTCTTGGGCCCAGAAGCTGTACCTGTCTAAGTACCCTGAAGTAGAGATACAGTTATTTAGAAACTTTGGCAGGGGGAAAAAAAAGTGCCCCAAACCTGTTATCACTAAAATGGAAGTTCTATCTAAATTTACATAGTCTGGCTATGTCATTGACCAAATCACTGTATAGTTTTCTTAAATTTCTATTCCTTCTGCCAATATATTAGCTTCTCCCAGGGCATCAATTACTGCAAGCAATTTTTTGGAAGGTATTCAGAGACAGCTACCCTAACAGTTCAGTGAACTATAGCCATCCCCCAATGCAATCTGTTATTTCTACAACCCCTATATGTGTACTAAATTTCACTGAAAAATATCAAATATACAGAAGATATTCCTATTTGATAAGTTTTGCTCAGCTTTCAGTTTGTCTCAAGATGAATGACTGTGTTAAAAACAAAAAAAGAGACATCTTGATATCCTATCACAAGGTACACAATTTCAGCAAAATAGGTCAATGTATGACAAACTCATAATAAAACAAAAAGTTTCAAGAGAGTTGAAAGAGGGCAACTACTCCAGCAGAATGAAAAACCCTATGAACTGCCCACTGATAGAATGGCACACCTTTTATTAAAACTTTAATGAAGGATGCCTGGGTAGCTTAGTCATTGGGTATCTGCCTTTGGCTCAGGTCATGATCCCGGAGTCCCAGGATCAAGCCCCACATCAGGTTTCCCACTTAGCGGGAAGTCTGCTTCTCCCTCTCTCACTCCCCATGCTTGTGTTCCCTCTAGCTGTGTTTCTCTCTGTCAAATAAAAAATATTTTAATGAGATTGTACATGCAAAGCTCTCTCAGCTCAGGCTAACTTTCCTTCCTATATAAGAGCCCATATTCCTATTTCTGGGACCTATGCACACCACTTACTATTCTCAGAAAAAAAAGGCCTCTGGTAGAGTATTTTCCAAGAGGGCTGCAGCAATATCTCCTATCTCTGTTTTCTTCTGCAGCATAATCTTGCCCCTCCCCAGTAAATGATAGAGTCTGTTTCTCCATCCTCTTGAATCTGGAGGGACCCTATGGCAATTTAGATGGATTAAATAGAGCAAAGTGATGTTGTGACCCCTCCTGGCATAATCCTTAACTGGAAGGGCATCTTCTAATGCTTGCCTTTTGCAGCCTGTGTAAAAAGTCTGTGCTACTCTGATAGGTAGGCACTTGGAAGGAATTGAGGCTCCAGACATGTGAATGAAATGCCACACATTTGAATCACCAGTTCAGTTGAGCCTTCAGATGATCTGGCCCCAGATATTCTCTAAAGACAACTACCTTAGATACTCCAGCAAAAACTCCTTAGGAGAGCCTGGTTAACCCATAGAACCATGATAGAAAACAGTAAATTATTTTTTAAACCACTGAGTTTGGAGATGATTCAGAATAAATCAAATCCCCCAAATATGCTTGTACTTGTTTCTATTTCAACTGCTTAGATTTCTATTCCTCCCTATTTTTGCCTTTTAAAATTTCACTCACTCATCAGAAGTTAACTGACTCTCTCTAGCCAACACTAACCACTCTCATCATTCTAGCCTCATAATAATTTTTTTCGTATCTGTATTCTGTGAGTTTTCACTATCATAGCATATAGAATACACATTATTCATGGATGCATTCATTCCAGAATATGTATTGAGTGTTTTCTATGTACAAAAAAAAAGGTGAATGCAATACAGTGCCCAACCTGAAAGAAATTACTGACCGAAGGGGGGGGCAGTTATAGACAAGATGGGGCTCTGTAATTGTGGAACTTCACAGAAACACTGAGAAGGGATGACAGGAGGAGAAGGAGTTTGGAAATAAGTGAGCCCAGCATGGAGAGAAAAGGAAGCATGTTCCCTATAAAAGGGATCACATGCATAAATTTCCCAGAAGTGAAAGACAAAACGGCCCTCTGGAAACTATAGGTATTTCAGTATTACCCAATGTAAACCAGAAATTTTAGAGGACTAAAAGACTGAAGAAGGACATAGATCATAAGGAGCCTCCTATGCCATGATAAAGTACTGGAAAGAGAGCCTTAAGAATGGTGAGGAGAATGCCATGGCCATATTAGAGCTGTAATTTATTTTCATGACATATATATGGAACACAGAAAAAAGGAGAGCAAGTCCGGAGAACAGGGAGTTCAATTAGGCATCCATGGTAATAGTCTACCCCAGAGATGACAAGAAACTGTCCAAGAGCAGTGGCCATGATGATGGGAAGGAAAAGTAATATAACCCAACTCCTGCACTTGTAAGAGGGAAACTAAAACTTCAGAAAGATAAGTGCTTTTGTTCTAACACCACATCAGGGAAAATTTTGAAATAAAATTCATGTTAACCAGGGGCACCTGGGTGGCTCAGTTGGTTAAGCGACTGCCTTCGGCTCAGGTCATGATCCTGGAGACCCAGGATCAAGCTCCACATTGAGCTCCCTGCTCAGCGGGAAGCCTGCTTCTCCCTCTCTCACTCTCCCTGCTTGTGTTCCCTCTCTGGCTGTGTTTCTCTCTGTCAAATAAATAAAATCTTAAAAAAAAAAAATTCATGTTAACTGATTTCTTACTTTCTCCATTATATTAAAATAATATTTCCAAACTCCTAAATTATTAGCTCTTTAATAGAGTAATTAAGTTCTCTATTGTTATATATATATGTATATACATATATATATATATATAAACTTTATATTTCTCATAACATGCTGTCCCTTACATATAGTGAGTGCTTGAAAGTATTTTTTGACTTTAACTGATGCTTAATTCATATTCTGGTGGCAGTAGTATATTCATGTATACCCTACTAATGTTATTAATATTCTTTCCAAAAAATTTAAGAATATGTAGCAATTTGGGAAGACATGGTTCTTATGTAACCAGTGGTCATTTGGGTAGCAACAGTGTGTCATGTATTTTTAATAAAAGTATTTCCTCTTCCCTCATCTGTAAATATGTATCTATTCCTCTGCTAAAGACTAGCTCAGCACCAACTTCAGAGTGGTCTCCCCTGATCCATCCCCCAAGTTCACTGCTATCTCTAAGTCATCAAGTGTTCTCAAGTTTCCATGAAACTAGTTTTCTTATTTTCTCAATTAAATGTATCATTGTGGGTTAGAAGGGCAATGAGCACATTTCCTTCTCTTGTACATACAATGAGAACAGAGTCAGAAATACTTGACCTGGCAATTTGTAAAAGTCTTGAGTTTGCCCTTGCTTTTACTATATTTATGAAATAATTAAAAAAACAACAGGGCACCGATGTGGCTCAGGTTAAGCAGTGAACTCTTGATTTCCCCTCACATCATGATCTCAGGGTACTGGAATCAAACCCTAAGGCAGTCAGACTCAGTGCTCAGTGGGGAGTCTGCTTTCCCCTCTGCCCAACTCTCTGACCCTCCCACTGCGCGTGTGCATGAGCCTCTTGCCCTCTCTCTCTCTCTCTCTCTGAATCTCTCTCAAATTAAATAAATAAAATCTTTAAAAAAATAATTACAAAATAACATGAAGAAAATAGGTATGATGGCAAAATGATGAAAAATATTGAACAAATTAATGTAGTATTTGTATTTATATTCTAATTAACTAAATGATAATAATAATAAAGTCTTATGTCTGTAACATATCGTATGGTTTGTAAAGACCTCTCATAAGTATTATGTTATTTACCTTAGAAAATAGACACTAAGGAACATAGTACTTGAGAAATGCTGGAGCTATATATTAAAGAATTAATTACCAACTTTATTCTAATCACTCAAGAAAGGCTTCAGAAGTAATTGTGTGCTAAAGTGAAGTTTTGATGAGTGAAAATGATACCATTTTACTTTGTATTTGTCTATGAGATCTATAAAGAAATGATGTCTCTCTAAGGGAATAAGCAGAATCTTGAAGATGTCAGAAGATGATTGCAAACGACATGGAATTCTGAAATGCAGCTAAAAGTAAAATAAAGACAAAAAAGATTTTCTCCATTGGGCTGAGTCTAGAAGAAAATTATTGCATCATTTCAACAAATAATTAAATTTAATTTCTTAGAAAGAGACTGCTATTGACCATGTAGGAGTCAGCCAGTTCCATTGTCTTCCTCTTTTTCCTCATGCAGTCACCATGGTGACAAATGAAATGGGAAAATACTTATTTTTCTCTTGCCAGGTCCTTCTCTGCATAGAATTTGAGAGGTCATCTAGCTAACTACGGGGGATAGCCAAAAACAACAAATCAGATAGACGAGGCAGAGGACTGGATGGATCACAGAGATATGTCACAGGTCTTTAATATAACAGTATTTTTAAATAATAGCTCATGTTATAGTTCCTTGGGCTCCTTTGCTACCACAAAAACAAGGATTGCCTCTTGTGCATGGAGTCCAATAAAAATCAGGTAGCAGATTTCCAGTACATGAAATATACTCTACTACATTTTTCCATGTTTTTTAATTCAATTTTTATGAGCCTCTGTGGCTGAGGGAACTATGACTAAAGGAAGAGGGAGTTCTGGGTATTTTAACTGCAGGCTGATATATGCTCACAGAATTATAGGGATGGAATGGACCATGGGAATCAATTTGTCTAGTCCCCTTCATTTCATAGGAAACTGAGGTCTAGAGCAGCACTTGGCAACTATATATATGTGATGACAACTTAGAAAGTGAACACATTTTTATGAAATAATAGGATTATCTGGAAAGGCCAGAGATAGCTAAAGGCAACCATCTGGAGGCACCTCAGGCCTACTTGCCCACCAAGAGGCTGTGGGATCAGTATCTTGGCGCACCTATAAAACATTCACAGTATTTGGTTGTTGCCAAGGTACACGTCAAGGGGGAGTTCTGGTCTAGGGTACACTCAACAGCAGATTTATAGGAATAATATCTGAATGTCTGACTCTCCATAAGAAACTTACATTGTCTTGGCCAATTGGTCAGGGGCAGTGGTTAAAGGAAGGGCGGTCCACAATAGAATCAATGAGATGCAACAGGTGTTTACCTAAGAAATTTCTAGCTGTCATATATATAACTACTGAGTGTCTGTACTTTTCAGATTTTTCCAGAATCTCTGGCCTTAGAAAATAGAAATTTAAATCATTGCTCTATCCTCCTTTCCCCTCCCCATCCATGCAATTTTATAATAACTAAACACAATTGTGATTTTTAGAATAGAAAAAATATTAATATGAATAACTGCTGCAAATTCCATGCCTGCACATAGGTACACACAAAAGCAATCATAGAAGTCCCTCCTGAAATAATTAAAATCCTATGATGTTGCCTGGCTTTCACTTATTATAATAATTTTTAAAAATTAATTTCACTGTACCATGTTCTTCAGCCCTTAGGCAGAGGCAAAGTGCTTGCTGAGTCTGTGGGTGGTCAAATCTCCACCTCAGTAGTCTTCCCTAGCTAGTCTCAGAAAACTTAAAGGCATCTAAACTATTTATTTTGCACTTCATCTGATTAATCTATGAACCATACTTTATTTTTTTATGGTAGTTTGTGGCAGTGCCAGAATCAGAGCACCAAGGCAGCTAGGCAGTGGGGTTATTGACATTCTGTTCATTAGTGTTTCTTTTCCATCATAACTGCTTCCACATTGAATTCTTACCTCTGAAAGAGAGACAGAAAAGATGCCTGCTTCTGAAACATTTTCTTATATGCTGCATACTTGAGAATATAACAAGATCCTTCTCATTGCATTAAAAGTGATTACTTTAGTAAATTCCAGGTTGAAAACATTTATGACTACAGAATGATTTTTTTTAAAACATTTGGAAACCTTGCCTTTTAAACAACTCCGCTTCTATTGCACAGAGAAAGCCTGAACTGTTTATTCATTTCATTTGACTACTTTTTAATCTCAGTTTTATGAGGACACTAATGACCCTCACAGATTGTTACCCTCCAGTGAAATAACAGAGCTTTGGCAGTGGCTGGATTCCAGTTGAAGAGTTCTGAAACTCACTGTAAATCTTCCTGTTTTGTTGTTCTTCAAACCAGGCTTTGCCATCTGCCTTATGAATTGAATTTTTGTTGTGGTATTTCACATGATCTAAAATATGGTCATTGCCATCTATAAACTGGGGTTCCTAGAGAGTATTAATTAAGTCCAAAATATTGCACCAATGTGCACAGTGAAATACGACACAAGTGTCATGGCGTGACCATCATTATAACCCTCTCTGCATTTCATGATGGCTATTTCCTCAAAAACCCAGAGACAATTTGGTTGTAGCAGCCAAAAAAGTTAAACCTGAAGACTTAAATTCAGGTAGATAAGATAAATTGAAACAGATCTTTTTGCTCCCAAACACTTTCTTGGAAATAATGGCATCTTGACATTTTATCAGTCACTCAAGTGGTCATTCTCAGCAGTATCAGCCAGAGCTTGAAGGATAGAGCTGTAAAGAAGGGACTGTCAGCCATAAACATTCCTCAAAACCATGAAAACCACAAATGGGAGCTTAAGTAATGGAGGACGCAATACCCTTGATATTTCAACAATTACCTTCAACAACAGGCTTTGTTCAGAATTGTGGTCATTTTTTTCAGGAGCTTTTCTTGTCAGGCCCAGACCAGGGTAAATGGAGAAAGGAAAGAGGAGAGGGAGGAGAGAAAGGGTGGAATGGACATCCTTAAGTTAAAAAGTGAACTTAAGTTGGCTTCATATTTAAGGTGATGGGAATTTTTCAATAGCAATAAACTAAAAGAATAAAAAAATTAAAAAAACCATTAAAGATTGAACCAAGGACATTAATATTATTAAGCTTGTGGTGAAGCTTTGAGATCATTAGAAAGGTATTTACACTGCTCAGCTGTTTCCTGCGTGGCTGTTCCTGATGTCAAATTACAGAGGAGAAAATAGCAGGGAATGCATTGCAGGGAAGAGAAGGTAGTAATGGATAAGAATGTAAGTATGGGAAGGCAATATGAATTTAACTTCATTACACCTCAGGAACATATCACTGTGTTGTGGAAGAAGAAAGACTAATTTTAAATGGAGTTGGTGCTATTATCTTGGCAATTGGGACCCAAGAAAATTAAATGAAATTGAGTATACACCACAACCAGTAGTCACCCAAACTCAAGAGATAGCAAACATGGAAAGGTTAAATACTCTAGAAATTGCATTTGTGGAGTTTCTCAACACAAGAGATTAATGGTTACTCAAAGCAATGGATAAATATTAGCTGAAGACCATTAGCCGAGGAAAACACATCAGTGCATCACGGTTTTCAGGGCTTATCAGATCAATTTTAAATAGGTTTATCTTGGACTTTTCTAACATTTAATGAGGAACAAATTGTTTTTTTTTTTTTCTGTTTCCTCTATCCATGTTGACTTTTTGATACTACCTAGGAGAGAACAATTAAAATAAATGGGTCTGTGACAAAGTGTTAATTTGCTTGTCTCTGAAGCAATTGGAAAAGTGTTATTTTATGATTGTTTCCTCTTATTACACAGTTTATCATAATATTTAGATTGACTAGTAGACTCTTTAGATGAGATAAGAGTTTGAATGGTCATTTGGTTCTTTCCACAGACTTCATATAGCACCCACCTACACAATCTCAGATTAATGTGAATCTACCTACTTTTCAGAAGCTCTCAATCCATGTTAATCAAATGGTCAGTCAGTCCTCTTTATATTTAGGTCTCCTCGGTGGCTTAGTTGGTTAAGCCACTGCCTTTGGCTCAGCTCATGATCCTGGAGTCTTGGGATCGAGTCCCATATCGGGCTCCCGGCTCTGCAGGGAGTCTGCCTCTCCCTCTGACCTTCTCCCCTCTCAGGCTCTCTCTCACTCTCTCTCTTAAATAAATAATAAATAAAATCTTTTAAAAAAATCTTCCTTATGTTTCATGACAAATGAAAACAAACAAAATATATCTTATTGTCTATCTGGTGCCCACCACTGTGCCAAGTGTGAGGGGAATTAAAAAAAAAAAATGAATAGATAAAGCCCAAGTCCTTATCTCAAGAAGCTTAGCACCTAGTAAACCTAATTCACGCATAGGATATAAGCCCATTTCTTTTGCCTCTAGGAAGGCTAGAGGTAAAGTGCAATTATTTTATCCATAGTTTCTTGATTGCCTGCAAAAATTAGTGAAATCCAAATATTCCTAATTAGGCAAACCACTTGGAGGAAAGCAGGGAGTAGTGCATGAAGATTGGAGAGACTGAGTAATAGCTTTATGGCTTGGGGTTCTGCACAATGAGCTCTTCTTTGTCTCTTAGTCCAGGTTTACTTGGTTCCCCCACCAACTATGTTGCCTGCTTGACCATTGTTGAAACCACAAAGACTTCTAAATATCAATTTGTCTCTTAAGTTTTACTTTGTTTTTTGTTTGTTTGTTTTAACTTTCTTTTTCTATGGTTAACACTCCTAAATTCAGTAAGGACTTTGCAAGACCTATCTAAATCTTTTGATAAGCAAGCAGCAAATAAAGTAACACAAATATTCAACCAAACGGTCCAATTTTGAAAGTAGCAAGTGACGTTTTTGCTTCCTTCAATGCACCATGCATTTCATCTTCATTAAAAGAATCACTTCTTTCCTTTTATGTCAGTAGCTCATAATAAGGCATCAGTAGAGTAGTGCTTATATGCTATGGTTTGGCTGACCTGTAAAACAACTTGCCACGACCCCAGTATTTCCCTTTGTGAACAGTACAGCATGAAATAGCCTAGTCCTACCCATACAGAACCTGCAATGCCACAACAAACAAAATAGCACAGAACACCATGAACACTTTTCATATATTAAGGACGGCCCAAAGTGTGAATTTGAGTAAATTTGTTGTCTGAAAACACAGGCCATGAGTAAAGAAAACTTTTTGAGAAGATTATTCCATGAAAGAACAAGTCCCATCTAGTAATCAGAAAAGAGAAATGTGTCGCTTCTAGCATCCAACAAATGGAATATCCTGAGTCTTAGCAATAGTGACATTGTTGTTCACAGTGGAGGCTCTACATAGGGGAAATTGATTGGGATAGAAGGATACTTAGATGAAGAACCTTTTACTTCATATTTCTTTTGTGCTGGCTTCGGCAGCACATATACTTCATATTTCTTTTCTTTCTTTTTTTTTTAAGATTTTATTTATTTATCTATTTGACAGAGAGAAACACAGCTAGAGAGGAAACACAAGCACAGGGAGTGAAGGAAGGAGAAGCAGGCTTCCCGCAGAGCAGGGAGCCCAATGCAGGGCTGAATCCTGGGACTCCAGGATCATGACCTGAGCCAAATGCAGTCACTTAACCAACTGAGCCACCCTATACTTCATATTTCTGTTGTGCATGTGGGTGTTCATATGTGTGCACATATAATCTATATGATCACTTTAAACTTTTTAAATAAGTATGAATAATTTTTTGAAAATTATTGAAAAGTTACAAAGAGCAAAAATCTACATAGCTTCTAGGACATAGTTTGCTTTTAATAAACATTTTTTCATCTATATTCTTCAAAAGAAAGGGTGGCCAAAATCTATCCTACTCTGTACTCTTTCAGCTAGAACATAAATATCTTTTGTCCAGCTCATAAACAAAACAAAGCAAAACAAACTTATGAAAAACAATAGTTCTAAAAATTGTGTAGAGCCTATAATACTGACCTCTCCTTTCCACCCAGATTATCCCTTTGCATTTCCTTGTTTATCTCATTTTGAAATTCTCAGTTATATACTCCAACTTCAGAATTTAACTTCTGGCCCACTTTGATTCAGATGACTCTCTGGCCTCCCATTCTGGATCTTCAGATTTCTGCTTTCGCATAGAAAAAGAGCAAAACATTTAACAGGAAAGATCACAGAAACTAACCTGAAAAGATAGGAATCCAAAAAGAGAGGTAGATAGCAGGAACCATTTTGAGCAGAAAAGGAGTGAAGCTGTGGTCAACCCTCACCCAGCCAACCAAGGACACTATTACATAGGGCCTCTAGGCTCAGCCATGTAACAGGTGAAGGGATGAGACCATCCTATTCACTTTCTGTTTCCTTCCCCCACTTAACATCTATACCTATTCTCTAGGAGTTGCAAAACAGGAAAATTCTGTCCTTACACTTAAGGAAATTTGCCTGTAAATAAGGAGTGAAAATTTGTATTTATCTTAATAAGTAACTGAAAGTAAATAATTAATAACAGAAAATAGAAGTCCCTGCTTTCTCCAAAAGAAGATTAATTAAGAAGTACTATCGAGAGTGTTTGGCTTTGCAAAGAAGGGTCAAGACCTAAGTTTGGAAATATGGACATACAAGAGCTGATTTTTTTTTTTTTACATAATAAAATTGGAGTGGGGTAATAACAGATTTTGTTGGGATAGGAGTAGAGAGAAGAAAGAAGGAAGAAGAGAGAGAATGGCCCAGCAACTTACAGAAGTATGAGAAGGACTTTTGATAAGAAATGGCCTAATATTTGATTTTAAGATTTTGCTTTGCTAGGATTTAGACTCCCTTCTTCTCCCTAAATTTTCAGTAAGGTCTGCAAAATGCAGAAGACAAACAAACAAACAACTGTTATGTTTGTGGAAATGAGAAAAATGGACTAAGATCCATGCTTGGATAGAGGCCACAGTGGAAATACACAGGGAGAAAACACAAGATGGAATTCAGAGAAGACAAGAAGCTAGAGCTAGGCACTGACCTTGATAACATAACTTATCCTTGACTCTTGAAAATCTTGGTGGAAGGCAATGTAGGGCATGGAACAGGAATATAAGCCAGCCTAGATTTAAGAAGAAAGGAGACCAAAGCTGACATCTGGGTTCTCCATGTAACTAGCCATTTGAATCTAGTGTATGTCTATGTCAAATATGTAATAAATACCACAGAGAGAAAGTAAGAGATCAAAGCAGGGAGAGATTCAAAAAAGGATTTTTTAAAGAGTTCAAAGTATGAGCCTCAATCTGATTTCACTAATTAATGTGAAATATGGTGACTGTGTTATAACATTAATGCAACGTCATTTGGAGGCTGTGTCTTGGCTTCAAAAGCTTTGTAAACACCCAAAGCCCATACAGACTGGTCATATATAATCTAAATTTAAAAAACTGAGGAAAATAAAATGTCTTCAAAGGATCTCCTTAGAGAGTTCTAGTTTTCTTTGATCTTTTCAGCTAAGGTCTAATGTTAGTGGTGTCTTTCCTTTGAATTCCCCACATAGGAAATAGAGAATGTAAACTTAGAATCCCACCTACTTCTTAGGTGAGAAGAGAGATAGCATATGTGTCCGATGTCTTTGAATCTCACTTCTGACATGCCTAACAGTGTGATCCAGAGAAAGTCATTTGACTCTTCTGAGCTCCAATAAAGTCAAGGGTGAAGGCAGCTACTTCATAAGGTCATTAAGAGAATTATAAAAGCTCATAAGTAAAGCACTTAGCAGAATACCTAATAGTAAATACTCAGTATTTTCTTTTATATGTGTGTCCATTTGGTTCTACAAATATTTGGGCTTATATATGTTTATAATATTTTGCTATATGTTAGAGGCACTACCCAAAATATAACTTTCTCACCTTCTAAGAATTTGTTATCCACCTCCAGACACAAGATATACACAACCACAGAAAGCAACTTAAAAAAAAAAAATGCAAACAAGGGACATCTGGGTGGCTCAGTGGTTAAATGACTGCCTTTGGCTCTGGTCATGATTTTAGGATCCTGGGATCTAGTCCCATGTTAGGCTCCTTGCTAAGCAGGGAGCCTGCTTCTCCTTCTGCCTGGCACTTGCTTCTCCCTCTGCCCACCACTCCCTCTGCTTGTGCTCACTCTCTCTGATTTAAAAATAAATAAAGTATTTTTTAAAAGATGCAAACAAATGTCATTAAGTGCCAAGGGGAGTAAACAGCATATATTATGGTATGGAGATTTCACTGTTTCTCTGAGAAAAAGGAAGGATTATCAGGAAAAAAAAATACTTTCAGATTAACAGAAAAAAGTGTATTGCTCTTACCAATTTAGTAACAATTTAATTCAACATTTTGACCTTGGTTACTGGGTCAGGCAAAGGTCCATCAATAAATCAATAAATATTTGATGAGCATCTACTATAATCAAATATTACTGATGTTCTTATATTAATGAAGGTGGCTACTGCTGAGCAGAATGCAGAATACCACTACCAACACAGGGAAAGTTTCTGGGCCTACCCTTTTCAGCTTACCACCAATGCCTGAAATTACCAGCATGTTCATGGTGCTACATAATTGCAGACTTCCCGGCCCAAGCAGAGAGGAAGGGGCAGAGGAGTTGGGAGTGTCAAGCAGTTTGGCAACAAGTATACTGAGCTGACCAAACCCTTCACCCTGGAATACACCAACAACTTGCACCTTCTTACTAATTATACTTTTGGTATAAAAAATTCTCTCTATAAGGATAGCTCTGTTGCAGCTAGATTTCATTGCATGAAGGAGGAATTTGATAAAATCAGGAAGAGGAGGATCATAGAAGGGGTTCTGGTTTGCATGAGGACTGCTGGCCCATGCCTTACTGCTACAGCTGATAACTTTATTTTCCCAAGTTAAGTGATGAACTTAACCCAGGAGAAGAAATTGAAAGACTAAAATGTTTAATGACAGTGATCCCGGGCTGTCAAGGTCATTGACGATTGTATTGATAACTGGCAGAGACCTGATTTTGAACCACCTCAATATCCATGCATTTCTGCACATATTACACAACCTAAAAAACACAAGTTGTTTTTGGTTTAGCTTCAGGAAGAAGCCTTGTTTGGAGACCCTAAAAATTATAAGCTGGTAGCTGCACCATTGTTTGTATTGTATGATGATGCCTCAGGGTAAGGAACCATCATTTCTGCTCTCCCTCAGCTTTGGGGCAGGTTCACTTTTATATACAACTGAATTCCTGAGCAGTAGAGAAATAAAAGAAGCTGCGTCTATGAACACAGCTATACACAGTGTAGAATAAATATGGTATAAGAAATGTTTGGGGTTATTTTTGGTTTTATCTTTTCCCCAATTCCTAAAATGTCAGTTACTCTCCATTGTTTGAATAGTAAAGTTAATATAAAAAACTAGATAATGGTGTAACTATATATGAAAATGTTTAATTTACTTTTTATTCTACTTATACTTTTTTTAATATATTAAAGAAAGTGGACTTCAAAAAAAAATTTCTAGCCAGCCATATCCTCTTTAGGTCTCAGTGTTTCTTATCAGCCTTAACCAAATCTTAACATAACTTCACTGCAGTCTTGACTGTGCTTGTTTACATCTCATCCTTATCCTGGCCTTTTACTCTGGTGTTTTGTCCTAATACATTGGGACCAATCCCCATTTGTGTCATTGCTCTAGGTGGTACTTTACAAAATTCAATCAAGACCAGAATCTCCAGGGCCTTAGTTAAAATGCAGATTCTGGTTTCAGTAGGTCTGGCTGGTGAGGCTAAAATTCTGCATTATTAATGTGTTCCCAGAAGATGCCAAATCTACTGGTCTGTGGAGCATAATTTGAGTAGCAAGGCACTAGTTCTCAAGATCCCTTACTGCATGGTGACTATAGTTAAAAATACTATATTGTATACTTGAAAGCTGCTGTGAGAGTAAAGTTTTAATGTTCTCAATGTAACAACAAAGTGGTAATTATGTAAGATAAAAGGTATGTTAACTAACCTTATTTTGGTAAACATTTCACAATATATACCTGTATCAAATCATTACACCTTAAACTTATACAATGTTATGTATCAGTTTTACCTCAATAATACTAGAAAAGAAACCCTTGGGATGCTTCAGTTCTAAGCATTTCTTTGAACAGCTATATATAACTGGGGAGGCAGGAAATACAAGAAGAGACTTTGCTCGCTTCTGTTATTCTGCTATTATAGTCTATTAATCATCCAATAATAATGGTTAACAATTCCTGAGGACTCTTTTTGCCAAGCACTGTGCAACATGCAGTGACTGCATTTATTATTTCCTTTAGTCTTTACCCTGTGAAGTAGGAATTATTATTTATTTTTTTAAAGATTTATTTATTTATTTTAGAGAGAGAGATTAGAGAGAGTGTGTGTGCATGCATGTATGCAGGGGGAGGGGCAGAGGGAGAGGGAGAAATGCACTCCCCACTGAGCAGGGAGCCCCACAGGGGCTTCATCCCAGGACCCCAAGATCATGATCTGAACTGAAACCAAGAGTCAGAAACTTAGGGGCGCCTGGGTGGCTCAGTTGGTTAAGTGACTGCCTTCAGTTCAGGTCGTGATCCTAGAGCCCCAGGATCAAGCCCCAGGATCAAGCCCCGGATCGGGCGGATCGGGCTTTCTGCTCAGCGGGAAGCCTGATTCTCCCTCTCTCAGTCCCTCTGCTTGTGTTCCCTCTCTAGTTGGGTTTCTCTCTGTCAAATAAATAAATAAAATCTTTTTTTTTTTAAAGAGTCAGAAACTTAACTGACTGAGCCACCCAGGCACCCCAGAACTGTTATTTCTGTCTTACAGATGAGAAAACTGAGACCTAGAGAGGTTGAATAACTTATTCAAGGTCACATCAACTAGTTAATCCATGGCAGAGACAGGAATTGAACACAAGCAGTCTAGCTTAGGGTCTAAGCTCTTCACACTCACTATCCTATTTCTTTCATACTGTATTTACTAAGCCAAATATAACAAAATTTTGTTCTAAGACAATAGATTAATCTATTGTTCATTCAATGTCCTTAAAACTAGAAATCCTTAAAAGTTCTTTCCCAAACATTGGGAAAGGGTGAGATACGGGCAATTTATGAAAGTACTCCCTACTTTGCCTCAGGAAATGTCTACTAGTTAAGTTGCCAGACCTCTAGATAGCTCACTACCATCCACTAGTCATGAGCCATCATCTCTTCTTGTTTCCCCCACTCCTGCAACCTGGAGCTTCCACTGGCTCTGAAACGGTTCCCTTGGCTCCATGATGAACAACTAAAAGCCAGCTCTGGCCACTTCCCAGACCATATTCTCAGACCCATCAAGGTAAATTCTACCTTCCTCCCCCAATCAAGAGAGGAAGTTTAGACCCTGAGCCAGTTGTGAGCCACAAAAATGAATTCAGACTTATTAATTTCTAGTCAGGAAAGATTTAACAAATCAGGGAGCATTTTGCTTAAGTGACCTCATCTCCTTTTTGTACCCTTAATGGAGAAACTGAAATTATCAAATCAGTGGAATGTGTTGCCATCTTTTGCACACAAATAATTTATTTTAAGACTTTTCATGCCTTTAGAGTTCTCTTTTCTGGGTCACAAATGATAAAGTGCACAAAATTTTATTCACTTCTATTATGGTCCTGGAGATGTTAAAAATTATACTCCGCTTTTAATAGCTTCTCTATCAATACAGGTAGTAACATCTTAACCAGCCTCCCATTTCTAACTGCTGTTCCTGCCAGTCTGTCTTAACTGTGGAACAATTCACATGTATGAGCTCTCATTTATTAAGTGCAGACTACAGCTAAGTGCTTTGCAGAATATATACAGCATTAGCACTTTGTCGGGATTCTTTGTAGTTTTTTATACTAGTGACAATAATATGTCTTATATTCATGTAGTTCTTTATATTTTTCAGAGAGCGTTTTATGTTCTTTATTTTATTTGATCCAAAACTATCTTGCAAGTGAAGTAGAATAAATATTATTCTATTTTGTAAGTAAAAAACCCAAAAACTTGAGTGACTTGTTCTGGGTTAGACAAGTTTTGTCAGTGTGAGTTTGGAATTGGGAGTTTCTTAATTCACTGTTTGTTGCTTTTTTTTTTTTCAATACAGGAAAATGCAAAACAAAACAAAACTTGTGCCAACCACCAACACTTAATAAATGTTATCATTTTTATCATGGAAGGAAGGAGGGGACTAGAGGGAGGGAATAGTATTTCTGGCTGACTGGTTCATAAAGGAGATAAAATTTTATGTCACTCTTGAAGGATAGCTGAAATGTTAATGACCAGTAGGAAAAAGAATTGGTGTAAGCAGTAGTGTGGGTATATAACCATCTATGGATATACAAGTTGGGTTTATGAGGCATTGGGTACAAAAATATGACTAGAACAGGAGACTTAAGTAGGAAGTTAGAAGTAAGTGGAGATCAGTTGGTAGAGAATCTTGAATAACAGCCTAAGTAGTTTAAGATTATTCATATTTGAATAATTGAATACTAACATATAGATGATACATATTGCTTTTTGAGTCAGTCCATTTTTTTCTCAACAATAACCACCAGGCTTAATGCTAGGCAAAGTACAAAGGATATTTGGCCTTGTGATCTTTCCACCTGAGGTCCTGCCCTCACTGCTAAACACCTCTTGCTTAACCTTTGATCTGAGTCACCATATTTGTACACATACAGTGCAAGGGTAAGGCCACAAGTCTCAAAGCTTGACCATTCTGTGTTGAAAAGTATTTGTAAGGGGCACCTGGGTGGCTCAGTTGGTTAAGCGACTGCCTTCGGCTCAGGTCATGATCCTGGAGACCTGGGATCGAGCCCCACATCAGGCTCCCCACTCACCAGGAAGCCTGCTTCTCCCTCTCTCAGTCCCTCTGCTTGTGTTCCCTCTCTGGCTGTGTTTCTGTCAAATAAATAAGTAAAATCTTTTTAAAAGAAGTATTTGAAAGAAGTCTATCATGGTAATAAATAACTCAAATCCATTTTACTAGTTACATCAATTAGCCATAATTTTTTATTGCAATCAAGCATTTGAACTTAAATATTAAGGAAATGCAAAACAATAATAGTATACTATACGTGGTCATGTGTGTCTTTAAAAAAAAGGGGAGGATTCCTGGGTGGCTTAGTCAGTTAAGTATCCAACTCTTGATCTCAGTTCAGGTCTTGATGTCAGGGTCTTGAGTTCAAGCCCAGCATGGGACCCACTTTAAAAGAATAAACAATAGAAAAAAAGAAAAAGCACATGGACTCTAAACACTGTGGGACTCATTACATTTAGTCCAGATAAAACATCTTCTTGTTAATTATCTCCATCCTTGCTGATGAAAATTCTAGTTGAGAAATTAATAGTGGGATTCTGTAGAAATTCCTTGGTAAAAAGAATTATGAATTATATTCCCTAGAGCCTACTGACAACATTAGAATTTCTCAACCTTGACACTTAGCACTGTGGGCCTAATAATTCTTTGTAAGGGCTGGGGTGGGGGCTGTTCTGTGCATAAGAGGATGTATAGCAGCATCTATGGCCTCTACCTACTAGTGCCACTATTAACCCCCTAGTTGTAAAACCCAAAAATGTCACCAGATAATGTCAAATATCCTCTGGATGGCAAAATTGCCCCTCGTTGAGAAGCACTGGACCACAGCACAGAATCTTAGAAGAATCTTAACAATAGGTTTGAAAAAAAAAGTTAAGAAAATAAATGAACTAACCTAACCTCTCTACTTTCCTAAGCTTCCAAGTTCATCAAGACTTTGCTATATAATCTCATTTGCCTAGGTAAACCTATCCAAACCAATAATGAGAAGAAAAAAAAAAAAAGAAAAAGGATGACAGAAAATAAATCCCAGCTATGAACCAGTTAACTAACATTCCATATGAAGTTATAGACAATTTCCCCCAAGAAATTAAATTCCTTTACAAAAGTACCCTGAGGACTTTAATACAAATCACTCTTCTTACTTGAGACTATTTATCATTTTTTAGAGCTTATAAATTATACACACCAGCAGCAATTTTATACATCAACAACCACAATAATCTATACACAGAACAGAGCAGTTGAAGGGTACACTCTAACAAAGAGAAGAAGAGATGGGGAGAGGGGGCAAGAAAGGAACTAACCATGGTCTCCTTTAGAGCTCTCCTCTCAGGGACATTGCTCTTCCTTTCTGTCCTTAATAGATTTCATCTTCCTTTAAAAGACAAGTCACAATCTGTCCCTGAAGACAGCCATTATCATTAAAACACTCTGCTGGGGGCAGAGGGGCAACATTACTCAGTGTGAGACAGGACATGTGAGAGGATGTGTGACACTTTTCCTTCAGGGCCAACATTTTGGAGAATGGAGGAACTAAGACGGGACTCCCAGAGGTCAATCCTTCCATTTTCTGTTTGAGGCTGCCCACCTAAGCTATTTAAGAAGGAAAGTAGTTAACTCCCTCAATTTACCTTTCCTGAGTGGAGTTGTTTTCACATTGCATGCAATTAAAAGAGTAAAGACAGATCCCAGAACAAAAACATTCCTCTTCCAGTGATATCGTGTGCTCCCCTTAGTGCTGCTGATCTGAACATTACTTAAAATGATCAAGAATCAAATACTAGATACTCATTGGTGTACCACACAGAATATAGCACTCCTGCCCTCCCATGTCAGAGGTGAAAAGAAATCAGAGGAAGGACACTCACATAGTGGTCAACTTCCATTGTGGTGCTTTTCCTCTTCCATTATTTTGGGTAGTAACCTACATGTTACAATTAAGCTGCACACCATCCAAGCAACTCAATAGATAGAAAATGGCATAATTACAGTATTTAGAGCTGGAAGACACCTTGAAACATCTCTGTTTTCAAACTCATTTAACATAAAGGGAAAGCCAGAGCTAGAGACATAAAATGACACTGCCCAAGATCATTCGGCTCATAAGTGACCTGTGAGAACCAGAGCCCCTGTTTCCTGACTCTGGAATGCTTTGTCATTAATGCTCCTTCTCAGGAGCAGTAACAGAAAACCAAGCTCACAATGGTACCAGAAGGAAAAAAAATTGTGAGTTCTTATAACCAAACAAAAGATAATATTTGGTTTTATGAGACTGTCCATCAACCATTCTGCTTCCTAGTACCACCTCAATTCCCTTTGAGTCACCAGTGTGTCTTCTATTCTCAGCCATATGGTTCGGGTGGATTTGGCCTCACTATCAGTCCCATGCATCGTCCTTTTAGATTCACATTTAGCTGCAAACCCTGTGCAGTAAATGAATTTATCAGATTGCCTTCCTCCCAGTGAAGAGAAATAAGATCAGGAAGGCAGGCACATTGAAGGTAGAATTGGAACTGAGAGCCCCAAATATATGCCTTTCTTTTGTTTGAAGCTGAGGCTAAGAAGTTTCTATTATTATATCACCCAAGAGGCTTATGAGAGCTTACAACTAGAGAGGACCAAGACTTTCCACCAGATATCACAGACAATTGCTATGGAATATATATCACCAACTGATTAATTCAAAGTCCCCTGGATCCAACCAGGAATTAACAAGAGAGGTCTCAGACTACTCTACCAAACAATAGAACATTGTGGTTATATTCCAAGCCACTTCAGGTAAACACTCTAATCTTGAATGAAATCCCACATGTGCTGAAAATCAATGACTCCATTTATTACTAGTTATGAGTTTATGCTGCTCAGGTTATTACCAGAAGGAGGAACAGTTCTCCCTTTATATCTTTATTTTTTAAAAAAATATTACCCAAGTAATAACAACAATTATATTTTATATTTTTTAACCTAAAGATCATATTTGACTAGCATTTTTATACTTTCTGAAACCTAACATAGCTGAAAAAGACAAATACCATGTGATTTCACTTATATGGAGAATCTGAAAAGCAAAGCAAATGAACAAACAAAACAAAACAAAAAGATTCCTAGATAACAGAAAACAATATGATGGTTGCAAGAAGGATGGGGGATGGGGGGTGAGGGAATGGGTAAAAGTGGGGAAAGGGAATAAAACACAAGCATGCAATTAAAGCATGGAGAATATAGTCAATAATATCGTAACAACTTTGTATGGTGGTGCATGGCAGCTAGATTTATTTTTTTTCAAAGATTTTATTTATTTATTTGACAGAAAGAAACACAGTGAGAGAAGGAACACAAGCAGGGGGAGTGAGCAAGGAAGAAACAGGCTTCCTGCAGAGCAGGGAGCCCTATGTGGGGCTTGATCCCAGGGCTCTGGGATCATGACCTGAGCCCAAGGCAGGCACTTAATGACTGAGCTACCCAGGTGCCCCAGCAGCTAAATTTATAATGATGATCACTTCCTAATGTATATAAATGTTGAATCACTATGTTGTACACCTAAAACTAATATAGTATGCCAACTCACTTCAGTTTAAAAAAAACCTATTATATATCATCTCATTAGATGCTCATAGGCATTATTTATCCCCATTTTATAGACGAGGACAACTGAGACACTGGTTCAAAGTGATTATCTAGTAAGAATAAAAGAATGGTAGAACCAGGACTCATGACATAGGATTAAGTGAACATTTAAATTACTAGACTTTCAAAAAGAAGTTATTCTCTAAAAAAAAGAGACATATTTACTTAAGATGATGCAAAGAGTAGGGGTCCTTTATTTTTCTTGTAATGGCTCCAAATATGTAATTTTCCTTTTTTGTCTTCAGAGTTTTGAAAGTTTATCTAATCTTCATAAAGACATAGAAAGATCCTAATGCAGAGACAAAGAAAATGCTTTTGAAGTACTATGACATTGTTGAGAACTTCTGACAGGTTCATTCAAATTTCATAAAACTCTGGCTTGGTGCTCCTGATCCTGCTAGAGGGCTTGCTGTGGCAACGTGTGTGTATGTGCATGTGTGTGCATGAAAACACATGCACGCACATGCACATATCAGTGAAAAATAACAGAAGGGAAACATGTGATAGACCATACTATGAAGATGAAAGACTGAAAATTGCACTTATTTTTTAATGGTACTATTGACTTTAGATTGGGATTCATCGTTTACATAGCCACTTAAGTCAGTTGACATTCAAAGTGATTCCTTAACTGTGATATCTACACTGCCTCTTACTCCTCTTTCTACTAAAAATGAATAAGCATTTTGGACAATAACAATGATCTTGTGCCTGTGAAGCTGGAGACACTTTTTAAATCCCATCTAAGAAGCAGCACTAACTCAATCAGAGATGTTAACTCTGTCATCCAGAGATTCCTTTTCCTGGATCTGCTTTTTCCACTTGTTTTTACAATCATCAATGATGAGGAAATTTGGCCACTCCATTGAAATTTCAGAAGATTTAGCAAGAGGTGTTGAATTACTTCCCAGTTCATGCTGGAAAGATCCAGAAAGGCAACAGAGGCTAGCAACAGCCAGTTCCTAAAGCAGAGGAATGGAAGAGCTGTTTCAGGGTTTGTCATGGGAAGAGATAGGAGGAGATGGGGTTGTGGAGAAAACTAGGTATATCCTCCCAACTCACCAGTGCTTCAAATGGGCCAGCTTCATGTCTGTTTTATATGTTGGGATTTTGCTTAAGAATTTTTATGCTAATCTCTGGTCCCAAAGAAATACCGAAACAGCTTTGAAGAATTTGAGAGCCATTCAGACAAAATGACTTGGCCCGAATTACATAGTCCCTGCAAAACAGGGATCTCAGCCCAAAGTCATCCATGTCCCAGCACTGTCCTCTTCAGGAATCCACATCCTCCTGACTTCCTACCTCTAATCTCATTTCATCCTTACAGTAACAGGCAAAGTAGATAATATTAACCTTATTATATAGATGCAAAACTAAAGCCCAGAACTTCAGATTATCTTGGCTCTCTAGACTAAGGTT
Source organism: Spilogale gracilis (assembly GCA_004023965.1). NCBI lineage: Eukaryota > Metazoa > Chordata > Mammalia > Carnivora > Mephitidae > Spilogale > Spilogale gracilis. The sequence goes on along the minus strand of PITA01002099.1, from coordinate 26,503 downwards.
GGAATACCTACGTGTCCTCTGATTACAAATTCCCACATTGTTAGCACTATGTGCACCAGGTCTCAATGCAAAAGACAGTGCTTTGGGTTTTTTTTTTTTTTAAATATATGAGTCATGCTATCTCCTTTTCCTATTTTAATTTAAATTGCCTTCTGCAGACACCACCTTGTCTCTTCTGAAATGTTCTTTGTCTTTTATCTTTGCCTCCATTTCTTCTCTATTAAACTGATTATGTCTGTGATGCCCTTCCAAGATGACCTCTGCCTGGCTCAGAAGGCCATCCAACAGGCCATTTGTCACACCTCATCTCTTCTCTTTTATGAAAGGGAGAAAAGACGGTCTTTGAGCCCCCTTTGGAAGTGTTTTCATGCTAATCCAAGAATTACTGTTGTGTTTGTTTTCTAGCTGATGCAGTGTGAAGCCATTCATGGGACCACATGGACCTTGTCTAGTCACATTCCAGGCCATTCTTGGAACATTTTGGGGAAAAGCATCATCGCTCTGCTGGTGGGAGACAAGTCTGTGTCCCTGCCTGAGGCTGGCAGCCAATGCATCTATGCCCTTGATTGCACATGAAAACATCTCCTGCCATCTCTGCCAGACAGCCCAGTACACACATAGAGAGAGGGGAGCAGAATTAAACATTCATCCAAAAAAAGAGAAAAAAAAGACCAAGAAGAAAACAACAACCTCCTAAACATGTATCTCTCTGGAAAACAAGGAAAGAAAATGAGGTGAGCACTTTAGTTAAGGAAAGGCAAGCTTCTCCCAAACAACCTGAGTTGTTGTGGGGTAACAGAAACAGATCAAAAATGGGAATTGGTAGATATGAGCACTAATTCTGATTCTGCCAGTAACTAGCTGCGTGACTTTGAGCACATTCTTTTATTTTGTCTCTATAAAATGAGGCCAATATTTCAAACCCCATAAGGATTAAGTGAAATATTATTCACTGATTAAATTGATAAACAAAAGAAGGCAAACCAATAACCATTGTTTTTGCTCTGCCTTCCAGGTCTCAATCTCTCAATCTGTAAAATGAAGATAGAACTATGTCTCCTCAAGCCAGCTGTGTATCTGAAACACAGGGAGCTTTAAAAAAAAAATCTTAATTGGGGGCCTCACTAAAATCTTGAGCATTAGGGCCCAAGAACATGTTTTTGTTTTAATTCCCTAGGTTATTTGAATGCAACCTGCCCAGAACTGGTTTTTGGATCTCCTGGACTATCTACTGAAGGTCACCAGTTCAGTATTTTGGGATTCTCAAAGAAGACAAAATAGGGGTGCCTGCGTGACTCAGTTGGTTAACCATCTGCCTTTGGCTCAGGTCCCGATCTTAGGGTGCTGGGATTGAGCCTCATTTAAGGCTCTTACCTCAGCAGAGAACCTGCTTCTCCCTCTCTTCCCCACTCATGTTCTCTCTCACTATCTCTGTCTCTCTCTCTCTCTCAAATAAATAGATCTTAAACACACACGCACACACACACACACACACACACACACACACACACACAGCTGATTGGAGCCAAAGTTGCCTATAATCCATTAAAAATTCAGTTTTTTGGATTATAAAAACTTTATTTTCAAAAGTCCACTATTCGGAGTGCCTGGGTGGCTCAGTTGGTTAAGCAACTGCCTTCGGCTCAGGTCATGATCCCGGAGACCCGGGATTGAGTCCCACATCGGGCTCCCTGCTCTGCGGGAAGCCTGCTGCTTCTTCCTCTCTCACTCCCCCTGCTTGTGTTCCCTCTCTGGCTGTGTTTCTCTCTGTCAAATAAATAAAATCTTTAAAAAAAAAAAAAGTCCGCTATTAAAAGGTAAATATTCTTGCTAGGGGAAATATCCTAATTCATTGCAGCTTATTTGTTGTCCCTTGTCAGCTGTACTAATTGATTAAGAGCATACTTAACATAGTGGAACACAAGACCTATGTACGTGTGACGGTAGAATTTTCTAGAATAATATCTGTATTTTCAAATATGGTAGCTGAGCCCCAGAGAGCTTATAAGTAGAGTAATCATATAATTTTCATCCAAAATGAGAGTAAAAGGGGGATTACTGATGGTCATATTAGATATAAACCAGGGCATACATAGATATGTTCCCTCTAGTTAAAAGGAATTGTTTTTTTAAGGAAGATTAACATTTTTGAGAGAGAGACTAGAAATACCAAAGAATGGGACTTGAACTTCAGCCTCCAGACTTCTTCACTGACCCATGTTACAACCTATGTGATTCAAATTCATTTCACTTTGGGTCCATGTTCACCTTTATTTCCCAGAAACAAGCTAAAAATATATACCTTTCTCTTCTACATCTTCCCTATCTCTATATTCTAGTTGGCCCATTTTGGGGCTTGGACTCCATCACATCTGTGGCACTCGATTGACTTGGAGAATTCATTAAGAGTCAAAGGTGCCTTTCCTTTGGATAAGCAAAGATACCTGCTATGCAAGATCAGCAGAAGCCCATGTGAATATCAGGACTCTACCCATTTCCTTAGAAACATCCCCATCTGAAGACAAATGTTCTTGAGGCTGTCGCATGACTTTGACAGTCGTGTATTAACTGCCCAGAGACTTCGTGCTTTGCCCCTCTGATTTGCATCAGTGGTGCCTTAACCGAACCCAAGCAGCCAGTCTGTCAATACCCACCAAGCAGCAGGAAAAATGTCTCTTCCCAATATTAGATTTCCTAATATCGCTTGTCTAACTCTGGCTTTATTTCTAGGAGATGACTCCTGGGTTGGTAATGACCCTTTTTGCATACCCCTGTTCTCAGTCAGCCATATTAACAGGTACTAAACACCAGACTTGGGATTTAAAAATAAATAAATAAATCACCTGTTTTTCAGTTCCCCTTCATGCTTGAAAGGAAATTTGTAAATTGTCAACTTGACTTAATTTTTCCTCTGGACTCACACCTATTTGCTGCAATAAGAATTTCCCCTCTGGGTTTCACTCATCTGCAGCATGTGGCAGGAAAAAGAGGGATTAGGATTGTATTTGTCGACTTTTCTGAGCGGATTTTCTTTCAGCAAGTCTGCTATCAATTCATCTGCCAAAATAACATTTTAATGTGTTACCTGCCAGTCAAGTATGTTCTATTAACTTCTGCCTCTGCTGTGTTTTCTGATGCTGTTTACCATTATTTTTCCCATTGTTATCAAGCTTATTTTTTTAATACAAATGTGGTTTATGCTATTTTGACCATGTCTCTGTTTCTGCAGTACATTAGTTGAAAAGAAAAAAGAGAAGGCAGCAAACTGGGCCTTCTTCTGCCGGAAAGACTCTTTTAATGAGTTTTATTCTGTAGATCGGCAGATGCTCTTAACCTCCCTGGCCCAGTAAGATGTGATTTCTTGACACTGAGTGTATTGCATTTTTATCAGAGGTGTATAAGGTGGACACCGAGGGGATTTCTCCAGTATTTAACAAAGCCATCTATTTGCAACACAAAGTAATGCTTTGTTTACCCTTCCTCTTTGTCCTGGGCATGGTATTATTCTAGAGGCTTTGCTTCTCCCTTGCAAACTGTCAGTGGCCAAGGGTACTTTTCAGTCTGTTTGGGATCATAATTGGCAAAAAATGTCTGCTCAGTAGTGAAACAGAGGTAAAGGTCAGACATGACCCAGTGGGGGCCATTCTCCAGTTTGCATGACACAGACACCAAAGTACCTTGCCCATTCTCCAAAGTTCAGAGACCCTTCTCCATATTCCAGGGACACAGCCTTTCCTCCCTGCCAGATGATTAGCAGCAGCAGTGAGCCCAGCCAACTTGTCACTGGGCACTCAATGGTGCTCCTTTCCTCCAAGCTCATTTCCTTGGAAGGTAAGAGCCATTATCGTAAAGAGGGATATTGTAAATTCTGTTCCTTCTGCTACACCGTGGCTCTGAACAGAGAAATTTGTGTTTTCTGCCAGGAAGAAGAATAACATTTATTTAATGGATGCTGAGCAAAAGGTATTCACATTTCATGCTTCGGGGCTTAAGCCGATCCTAGATCAGTAGGGAACTTTTCCAGGCTCCGAATTGTACAACTGGGTAAGTGCTTAGTGCTAACGACCCTTCTGTCCCCATCCAGGGATGGTCTGAGGTCACCATCTCAGGGGTGCCCCCACATCCCCTCAGCTCCTAAATTTGTTCACAAAGCATGCTTTACATCCCTGCTCCTGCCAGTTTCTCCTACAAACTTAAACCTATTGGTATTTTTTATAGACACCCCTGCTCCCTGAATTCCAGTTCTGCTTCACCAGCATTCCAGACCCTTGAAGAGAATCCTCTACAGTGTTAGAGCTATAATACATAAGTGTTTCCTCTCTCAGCTTTGGGAACAGCTGAAAACAAGAGGACAGGAGAAAGAGGGCAGCTTTTAAATGAGAAAGATCAATCCAAGTTTAACTCATTTGCACCCTAAGTAGCTAGGTAATCATAAATTGCTTTATCTCATTGACAGTCAGTTCCTCACCTATAAAAAGGAATAATAAATCTTGCCTTGCAGCACTGTTGCAGGGACCAAGTAAAGTCACATGTAGATGTGTGGTCCGCACAGGACAGAAGTTGGATCACGTCTCTCTTCTCTCAGGGGACTGCAATCTATGCTGCCTCTAACACTAACTTGCTAAGTAACTTCTGGCAAGTCATTCAAATTCTCTGTGAGTTCATCTTCAAAATGAGGAAGAGAAAAACCTTTATACTGCCTTCCCTGCAGGATTATTATAAGGATTAAATGAAATATTCATTAAAACGGAAAATTCTACAATGTAAAAATAAGTGTGGCCAAGAAATAAGGTGTTATTATGCTCATGCTTACTTTTATTATCTTTAAGTTCCAGAAATTGTATGTTTTAAAATATTATCCACAATTAACTAGACCCATCTAAAAATAGAATGATGTCTTTTGATCACATATAGACCTTTTAATCACAATGCTCTGATGGTGGAAGAACTGACATAATCTTGTGTCTTCAGAATAAGTTTGCTCTCAGGGCGCCTGGGTGGCTCAGTTGGTTAAGCGACTGCCTTTGGCTCCGGTCATGATCCCGGAGACCCGGGATCGAGTCCCACAATGGGTCCCTGCTCGGCGGGAAGCCTGCTTCTCCCTCTCTCACTCCCCCTGCTTGTGTTCCCTCTCTGGCTACGTTTCTCTCTGTCAAATAAATAAATTAAAAAAAAAAAAAAAGAATAAGTTTGCTCTCAAAGCTGGGGCAAGAGATTCCTAGTGGTTTAGTCTCTACATAAAATGAATAAGGACTGGGGCATTTTATTATATCATAATTAGGTGAGAACCTTGCATGTAAACCCATGAAGCACATAACAGACATTCACTAACTATCAGATTTCAGCTATTCATGGTATGCTAGTCAGTGCTGGCCTTTATCCTCACTCCCACTGTTGGCCTCTTGACCCTCTCCACCCTTCCTTCCCATACACTCTGCCCCTTCTCTCCCCACTTCCTAGGGCCATCTGGACTTGAGAAAGGCAATAAGTGAGCACTTCCAGGTGCACACCCAGCCCTTGCTGCTAGTCTTCCCCAGGCATAAGTTCCCAGTCTCCTAGCTAAGGGTCTGGGAGATTCTGCTTTGTTCTTGGTTCCCTAGCTCTTTCTCACTTATGTCCACAGAGCTTTGTTCTCCATTCTTCCCAGGACTCCTCACTACTCTCTATTGACCTCAGATCTTCCAGGATATAAGACTCTTCTGTTTGCAAATAACAAAAACCATCTCAATCTGCCTTGTGAAGTAACATTAAAGGAATACTCTAGGAGAACATAGATGTGCCACAGAACCAAGGCTTGAATCATTCTGGGCTACTCTCCACCCATGCCTCTTCTTCATTGCTTGGTTTCTCTGCAGTGGGTTCTTTGTTTCTTCAGTTCATGTGAGAACTGACAGCCTTGGAGAGTGAAATATACAAATCAAGCTACCAGGAAAGAAGAAATCACTCCTGGAGCCCAACTGCAAATTCACAGATAATGAAGACTAATTAGTCTGACCTCTGTCATATGCTCACCGCTGATTTAAACAACAAAAGGAGGGAGGGTCATTTGTTGACCAAAATTTGGGGACTAATAGGACACTGTGAGCTGGATACTCCAAAAGTGTCCACTTCACATGGGAGGGTGGTATTCAGCAATGAACTCTACTCCTTTTCCAGCCCCATTAGGTACCACCTTCCACTGAGCCCTCCAAAGCCTAAACCCCACCACCAGCCCATACAAGTGGTATGGTCTGTTCCAGGCTTTGCTTTCCATAGAAGACAGTTGCATGTGGTGTTTGATAGTTGATCCCCCTGGTATCTGCCTATGCTGGGCAATGCTGCTACTTTTGCTCTGCCTCCCTATCCCCATTAGAAGCCATAGCCCTTCTGCAAGGTCTCACCACATCCAGTAGGCACTGAGACAGCTTTGGCTGGGTTCCATTGCTCCTGCTATAGAGCCCACCTTTGTTAAACATTGTGGACAAGTCTAAGACATGCCTTCCATAAGGCTGGGCTGTTGTTCAGAGGTATTGTCTCTACAGCTTCCCTTCTATTACCTGTACTTCCTACCAGGTACCTTTACTGGTACAAGGATTATTTAAAGAGCCAAAATATTGAGACAGGGGTGAAGGTGTGGGTCATAGAGAGAAGGGGACTAGAAAGAGAAAGGATTCTAGACTCCTTTCATTCTTGTGTCAAAGGCTATTAGTGGGGTTTCATACTGTGTTACAGGCATTTAGATGGAACCATTCTTTCTGTCTTTTATTTATTACTTCCAGCATAATTCCAAACACAAGGTTTTGCCAATGGGTCAGATTTTAATGCCTAGTTTCTTCATCTCTTAACGTGAGTTTTCTGCTAAGAGACTGCTTAGCTTTCACCAAATTCATGCTGGCATATCTTCAAATCCTGTTGTTTAATAGGCATAGACATTAAGGAAGCTCATCTTGAATTAGGATCTTACCAGGATCAGAATTAAAGAGAAATGTCTGTGGATTAGTTGTGAAGCTAAAATTTAACTTAAAAGGATTTTCTTTCTTTTGAAATGATCAGAATTTCCATCCTTGATGAATATCATTGTTTGGTCAACTAGGATTTTTTTTTTTTTTTTTTAAATCAAGAGCAGTCTCTTACAAGGAGGAAGTTGTTTCTAAACTTCACATTCTTTGTATTCAATCTTGCTTTGTGTTGAAATGGTATGACAGTAGATCTGCCAGACATTAGTTTGAAACTGGTTATATCTGCAGTCAGGTTAGATGAAGAGCTGGTTCACTGATGATCTCCAAGTGACAGAATACGATGGTGGGTTGAGTGAGGCTGCAATAAGGAACCAAGGAGAGAGAGGCAGTAGTTGGAAGCTGCTGTAAAATACTGTAAAATGTTGCTGAGGGCATCATCCTGAGTTCCTTCTCCCTGAATCCCCTGAAAGAACTGACAACTGCCTGGCCTTTACAAAATGAAATTGACATTTGCAGGCTTAGGTTCAACAGAAACTGAAAAGGGAGGGGCGGAGGATGCTGTAGGCAAAGCCAGAGCCCAGTTTCCTGGATCCAGGGCAGCAGGCCCATAACTCTGCTGTGAGTGATGGGTCAATATCCAATAACTCCAAATCAAAAGCTGAAGTCTTCTTGAGTCAGCAGAGCTGAAGCCTCCTTCAGGGGATAAGAATACAGCACTGGCCCTTCTGACAGAGCTGGAGTTGCCAGTAGCCTTTAATCTCAAGAAACCACAGGCAAAGCAAACTTGGCATATAACTTTTCCAACATTAATTAACACCCTTAAGTTAAAGGGGGGGAAATAATAATACTCTTGAGAGGGCAGTTAGAGCTCAAACTCAACTCATTTGGATTCAGCACACAAAGTCTCTGGGGAGGGGAAGAATGGGCGGAGAACAGAGCACAGGCTTGGAGTGACAGAGAAATTATTTTCAGGTCAACTGAACAGTGGTTCTCAGAAGAAGGCCATTGTTTGAGTTCTGTTTCATGATATTGATTACGAATCATCCTTAGTAGTTCTTTACCTTTTTGGTCAGGCTCTGCTTGTCCTATTGGAAATAGGATGCAGTATATCCTGGAGCTCTGTTCAAAGTGTTCTTTCCTTAAATGCAATGAGCCCATTGTGGGGTGGGGGGACAAAAATCAGATATGGTTTTAAAATGTATTTTTAATAGGTTATTTATTATCTAGTTAAAGAAAATTGGCTAACTATTATTATTTCCACTGACTAGAAATCAAAAACAAATTAGCGAATGAAAAAAAATCATAGAACAATATGTACTGTTTGCTATTTATGTGGATGTTAAAGACATACAAATAAGTTCTTTTTTAAATAAACTGAGGATGCACATATCAAATTCACAATAGTGGTTTCACATGGTGAGGAGGACAAAGAACCAGAATTGAAAATTGAAAAGGACCAGGTGGGCAAAGAAGCTTTATTTTACCATTCTAATTTTTCTCTTTGAAAAGAAGAATTAAAATTCATAAACCACTTATATAATTATTTATAGAGAAAAAAATCAATGTAGCATTCTATTTTTTTACTTCTAAAGTTAAAACAAGGAGTTGATATCAGGTGGTTATTGTTTCTGTCTGCTTTGCATTGGAAGATGACTTTTTTAAGAACAGTTCTTGGACAAAACATGCTGGACTCCTGAAATTATACTGAAACTCTTCCTAAGTTCTGATATAGACACAGGTGTGAGCTTGGTTCCCTTAGTCAGGCAGCAAGGCAGCAGAAGTTATACTCTATGAAGGAAAACATCCTATTTCTTTAACCTCTTAACCTTGACCCTCAGTCAAGAAGCCTATTGGCTTGACTCTATCCCAGAGCTCTACCTCTTTTTATTTTTATATGTTTATACATTTTATCATTATTGTATATGTAGCACATTTTTAAGAAAAATTTTACTTAGTTATTCATGAGTGACAGAGAGAGGCAGAAGCCAAAGGAGAAACAGGCTCCTCACAGAGCAGGGAGCCTCACAGAGCCCAGGACCCAGGGATCATGATCTGAGCTAAAGGCAGATGCTTAACTGACTGAGTTACCCAGCCACCTCTCCGTAGCATATTTCTAAGATATTTTTGAATGTTTATGTTAAAATTTAAAATTGCAAACAACTGGGGTACCTGGGTGGCTGGGTCGTTAAACACCTGTCTTCAGCTCAGGTCATGATCCCAGAGTTCTGGGATGGAGGCCCGCATTGGGCTCCATGCTCAATGGGAAGCCTGCTTCTCCCTCTTACTCCCCCTGCTTGTATTCCCTCTCTAGCTGTGTTTCTCTCTGTCAAATAAGTAAATAAAATCTTTTTTAAACAATTAAAAAATACAAACAATTTAAAATTGTATTTCGTTCTCCAGTTACAAAGTACTGTTGCATATTATTTATCATCATATACTATGTAAGATGCTAGGATTGGCATCATTTTACCATTTTGCAAATGAGAAAATGAGGCCTCAAAGGAGGAAGTAACTGCTTCAAAATCATACCAACAACAATAAGGACCATAACTAGAGTTCAAGTTTAATTCCTAGCTATCCATCTATTTATTCATTCAACAAACATTTATTAAGCTCCTACTAAATAGAGTCTTTTCTAGAATTATTTTCAGTGCCTCTGGTAACTGTGTTTCCCTGTTTATTCTGTCACTGGAAGATACCATTATAGACTACATTATTCATTATGGTCCCATTTTGCATGCCTTATCCTCTACCCCATCTTCCCAGTAGTATATATAAAATCCTAAGATAGTTTGATAGTTCGAGACATAAACTTCTTCCATATTCCATGGGGCTTTGCATAGTTCTGGGTATAAGGAAACAATCAGTGTTGCTTAACAGATTGATTATTCAATAGGTATAAAAGCCTAGATGTTAAAGATTAACCCACAGAGCTCTAATTCTGTTAAGGAGATAGAACCATACCACACATGTCCCAATCTTCCCCAGACATGTGTTGAAGATGGTAAATGCCAATAGCTGGGCAGAAACTTCAGAGAACATCGTCCATGCCTGTGTTACTGTTCTAAGCTTCTTGGTCTCATTCCCAATTATACCCTGTTACATAACATTGAGAACATAATTAGATAAGACCTTCTGGTTAGAAAAAAAAAAGAACACAGAATTATCATCTATCAACTTGTTTTTATTGACATCCTATTATGTGCAAGTGTTTTGGGTGGTACTGTGAATAAACAGAGTAAAGTGCATGGATACTTTCTTTTTCCACCATGTGAAATACACTTTACAGTTTACATATGCTATCTCATTTGGAACTTTATAGCCCAATGTGGCTGTTATATGCTTGAATTCTGAGCCACAGTAAATTTCAGTCCCGGCTCTACCACTTTCCAGCTGTGTGACCTCAGGCAATTTGATTAATCTTGCCAACCCTCAATTTCCTCATTTGTACAGCAATGGTAATAGGGTTCTTGGGAAGATTAAAAGAGATAATTCATGTAAAGCACTTAGCACAGTGTCTGGAACAGAGTAAGCCCTCAGTAAGTGTTAGCTATTCCTATTATCATCTTACAACCACCCTGCGAGGTAGATAAGGCACACATTATTTATACATTAAAGAGAAAACTGGGAGAAAGATTAGTTGCAAAGGGTGACAGAGCTAGTAAAGGCTATGTACTTCAGGCATTCTCTCTCACAAGTCCAGTGCTTGCCCCTATCACACTGCCCCTCTGACAGAAAGGGTGAGAGAAAAAAAAATGTATCAACATAGGGAAAAGTACAAATGTGGAAGGCAGTGGAAGAAAAAATGACTGTCCTTGCTGGCTGAGTTCTCCTGTGCTTTCTGGTTTTTTTAAAGATTTTATTGATTTATTTGACAGAGAGAGATAGATCACAAGTAGGCAGAGAGGCAGGCAGAGAGAGAGGAGGAAGCAGGCTCCCTGCTGAGCAGAGAGCCCGATGCAGGCCTCTATCCCAGGACCCTGAGATCATGACCTGAGCTGAAGGCAGAGGCTTTAACCCACTGAGCCACCCAGGTGCCCCTCTCCTGTGCTTTAATTGACATCTCATCTGTTATTTACCAACAGATGAACACATAACTTGGTATTATGAAATTCATTCCAGTTAAGCTTATTTTTTTTAAATTAGGCCAGTTTTCTATATTGTAATCTCATGCAGACTTGATTTTTGACACCATGCTATGCTTTTGGATTGAACTGAATAATACAAACATGTATTCAAGGGATAAACATTATTCATCGATGTGCCCAGAGGACTTAGGAAGGAGGCAGAATTTATCTCCAGTCCTACTACAGCACTTAAACCTATTTACCGTACTTCAGTAAACATCAGATCACAAATTGCTAGGCCCATATCATAGATTCTGATTCAGTAAGTCTAAGGTGAATCTTGAGAATTTGCATTTTTAACAAATCTTCAGTTGTTGTTGCTTTGCCTAGAGAGCATGCATTCAGTACTGGCCTATATCAATGTTTCCCAAAACATAGTCCCCAGACAATTTGTACCTAGTCATCTTAAGCGATCATCAAAATGCAGCTTCCAAAGTCCCACTCCAATTTTATATATAGACTTCTCTTTGGATGGGTTGTGGGAACCTGCATTGTCATAGTCATTCCCAATGAGTTTTAAGTCTGAAGTTTCAGAACCACTAATTTAAATTCTGAGGTTTTCCATGACCTAAATCTCATTGTTGAATGCCTAGGACTTAACAGAGTGCTTGGCCTATGGTAGCTACAAAGTAAATGTTTTTATTTAAATGTATTCCTCTTTATGTCTTGTCTTGTATCCACCCACCCTTGCCCTCCCCAAAACAGCTCTGTACTCTGAATCCCCACTTTACCACCTACCTAGTCAACATGTACAGTTCATTGTCTTAAAACAGCTTTTTGGTAGTCATTTTAACTACTTCCTCAAACTTTATTAGACCTTATACAAACCCTTTTATTTAATGGGATTATAATATCCCTGAGTAAAATGACCAAGCCGCTGCCCCTTCCATTCACTGAACCTCAATCCCAGTCAATGCATTATCATTTCATTCCAAAATAAAATATTCTTTTTTTTAAGATTTTATTTGACAGAGAGAAACATAGCTAGAGCAGGAACACAAGCAGGGGGAGTGAGAGGGGGAGAAGCAGGCCACGCAGAGCAGAGAGCCCTATGCAGGGCTCGATCCCTGGACTCTGCGACCATGACCTGAGCCAAAAGCAGACACTTAATGACTGAGCTGCCCAGGTGCCCCAAAATATTCATTTTGTTTTAAATTTTGTTTCACTAAATTAAAAACCTATGTTTTTATTCATTCAATAATTTAATTGAGCACCTACTAGATGCTAGACACCAAGACTCCAGGATCTCAATTAACATATATAGAGATAATCAATAAATTAATATTTAGCAAATACTAATCCTCTTTCATTTCTTGTCTTCCCTATCAAACCACACACACACACACACACACACACACACACACACGCAATTCTAGGATGTTGACAATATTCACTGATAGCTGAGAGGGGACAAAGCTCTGATAACAAAGTGATTTCTCAGGAAAGACCAGGGAGTTTATCTCAGTGAATACCTATGCAGCTCTCCTCCCCACCTCACCCCAGAGAAAGAAGAAAGTCATTCTTGTTGCCCTTACCATTCTGATGACAGACACTTTCGTATTCCCCATATTCAGTCCCTTTTTTATCATATCACACTACATTGTTTTTTCACTGTGTGGCAGGAAAATGTTATAATCAGTTTTATGGAAGGCTCTCCCAGAATCAAGTAGCTGTAGGCAAGATTGGCTGGCAGCACGACTCAGACATTTACAGATGTGGATCTAGCTGTGCAGGAGAAAAAAAGCAATTTAAAGAGATATTGTCAAGTTCGAGATGCTTAAGTATGTCATCTTTAGTAATTAGTAGCTTGAAAAGTATCCAATTAGAAATACTTTGACAGGGGCACCTGGGTGGCTCAGTTGGTTGGGCGACTGCTTTCGGCTCAGGTCATGATCCCGGAGACCCGGGATCGAGTCCTGCATCGGGCTCCCTGCTCTGCGGGAAGCCTGCTTCTCCCTCTCTCACTCCCCCTGCTTGTGTTCCCTCTCTGGCTGTGTTTCTCTCTGTCAAATAAATAAAATCTTTAAAAAAAAAAAGAAAAGAAATACTTTGACAAATATTTTAAACAAAAAAACAAAGAATTTTAATCCCTAGAATTAATCCCCAAATGATAAAGCCAGAGAAAGTGAAAGAGCAATTAATAATTGTCTTCAAATAAGTATAAATTTATTGCTGGAGGAGGTCTTAAAGATCAGCAGTCCAACCCCCTCCTGGGACAAAACCAAGGGAAGATTTTGTTGCATGGATTAGGTGAAATGTTAATGGCCAGTTTCTGTGCATTGATTTTTCATCCTGGCACATTACTGAATTGTTGTATGAGTTCTAGTAGTTTTGGGGTAGAGTCTTTTGGGTTTTCCATATAAAGTATCATGTCATTGGCCAAGACAGAGAGTTTGATTTCTTTGCCGATTTGAATACCTTTTATTCCTTTTTGTTGTCTGATTGCTGTTGCTAGGACTTCTAACAGTATGTTGGACAAGAGTGGCATGATGGGCATCCTTGTCTTCTTCCTGATGTCTATGGGAAGGTTGTCAGTTTTTCCCCATTGAGAATCACTGTGGGTTTTTCATAGATAGATTTTATGAGGTTGAGTAATGTTCCTTCTATCTCTATACTTTGAAGAGTTTTAATCAGGAACAGATGAGCTGTATTTTGTAAAATGCTTTTTCTGCATCAATTGAGAGGATCATGTGGTTCTTCTCTCTTCTCTTATTGATTTGTTCTATCACGTTGATTGATTTGCAAATGTTGAACCACCCTTGCATCCCAGGGATAAATCCCACCTAGTCGCGGTGGATAAACTTTTTAATGTACTATTGGATCCTATTAGGTAGGATCTTGTTAAGAATCTTGGCGTCCATATTCATCAGGGATATTGGTTTGAAATTCTCCTTTTTGATGGGGTCTTTGTAAAGCAATTAAAAGTCTGGAAGTTTTCCTTCTGTTTCTATTTTTTGAAAGAGCTCCAGGAGAATAGGTATTATTTCTTCTTTGAATGTTTGGTAAAATTCCGCAGGGAATATGGAAAGGGAAATCAGAGAATTGATTCCATTTACTATAGCACCAAAACCCATAAAGTACCTAGGAATAAACCTAACCAAAGAAGTTAAGGATCTGTACTAGAGGAACTACAGAACACTCATGAATGAAATTGAAGAAGACACAAAAAGATGGAAGAGCATTCCATGCTCATAGATTGAAAGAATAAACATTGTTAAAAAATCTATACTGCCCAGAGCAATCTATACTTTCAATGCCATCCTGATCAAAATTCCACCAATATTTTTCAAAGTGCTAAAACAAACAATCCTAAAATTTATATAGAACCAGAAAAGACCCCGAATTGCTAAGGAAATGTTGAAAAAGAAAAACAAAACTGGGGGCATCATGTTGCCTGATTTCAAGCTTTATTACAAAGCTCTGATCACCAAGACAGCATGGTACTGGCACAAAAACATACACATAAACCAATGGAACAGAGTAGGGCATCCAGATATGGACCCGCAACTCTATGGTCAAATAACCTTTGACAAAGCAGGAAAAAATATCCAGGGAAAAAAAGACAGTCTCTTCAATAAATGGTTTTGAGAAAATTGGACAGCTACATATAGAAGAATGAAACTCGACCATTCTCTTATGCCACACACAAAGATAAACTCAAAATGAATGAAAGACCTAAATGTGAGACAGGAATATATCAAAATCCTAGAGGAGAACATAGGCAGTAACCTCTTTGACATCGGCCATGCAACTTCTTTCAAGACACATCTCCAAAGGCAAAAGAAACAAATGCGAAAATAAACTTCTGGGACTTCATCGAAATAAAAAGCTTCTGCACAGCAAAGGAAACAGTCAGTAAAAGAAAGAGGCAACCCACAGATAGGGAGAATATATTCACAAATGACACTACAGACAAAGGGCTGATATCCAGGATCTATAAAGAACTCCTCAAATTCAACTACCAAAATAAAGATTATTACATCAAAAAATGGGCAGGAGACATGAAGAGGCACTTCTCCATAGAAGACATACAAATGGATAACAGACACATGAAAATATGTTCGTCATCATTAGCTATCAGGGAAATTCAAATCAAAACCACATTGAGATACCACCTTACACCAGTCAGAATGGCCTAAATTAACAGGACAGGAAACAACAAGTGTTGGAGAGGCTGTGGAGAAAGGAGACCTCCTACACTGTTGGTGGGAATGCAAGTTGGTGCAGCCACTTTGGAAAACAGTGTGGAGATCCCTTAAAAAATTAAAAATAGAGCTACCCTGTGACCCTGGGTATTTACCCCAAAGATACAAATGTAGTGAAAAGAAGGGCCATATGTACCCGAATGTTCATTGCAGCAATGGCCACAATTACCAAACTGTGGAAAGAGCTCTTCAACAGATGAAGGTGCCCTTCAACAGATGAATGGTTAAAGAATATATGGTCCATATATACAATGGAATATTATGCCTCCATCAGAAAAGATGAATACCCAACTTTTGTAGCAACATGGACTGGATCAGAGGATATTATGCTGAATAAAATAAGCCAAGCAGAGAAAGTCAAATATATGGTTTCACTTACTTGTGGAGCATAAGGAGTATTATGGAGGACAGTAGGAGCAGGAAATGAAATGGGAAGTGGGGTAAATCAGGGAGAGAGATGAAACATGAGAGACTTTGGACTCAGAAACAAACTGAGGGTCTTGGAGAGGAGGAAGTGGGGGGATGGGTGAGCCTGGTGATGGGTATTGAGGGCATGTATTGCATGGAGGACTGGGTGTGGGGCATAAACAAGGAATCTTGGAACTTTGAAAGAATAAAATAATGTAATAAAAAATATTAATGGCCAGGAATATTAGAAGCTTAAAACAGTAACAGTCAGTGTAGTTTACAACTGAGAGAACTCCAGCAAAATAATGATCCAGAGTCACAGTCAGACTCCATTCTCCCAGGCTTGTCTCCTCCTACTCCCTCCTGTTTCCTAGGAAAGACTCCCATATTCCAGCCATCTTAGAAAAAGAAGCAATCTGTCTCCATAAAAGATTTCATCCGGATATAAAAACCCCATTTCCCATGGTAAACTTGGCTAAAGGGAATCTCTCCTTCTATATCCTCCTATTTTTCTTTAAAAGGCAGGAATGATAGCTGTGCCACATTCATACTTTGGCAAATGCCTGTGATGTGCAATTTATGAGAACTAAAGTACTTTTGTGCATTGAAACCTCTCTATCATTTGCCTATCATGGTGTCTAAAGTTCTTACCATTTGAAAATTGTTTCAAAACCACTAAAATGTAAAGCATTTTGTTTTCAGAAAACTAATGCTACTTAGTATAATGCTACTTCTAGGAAAGTCTAATGCATGAATCAGATAGCAGTCATTAATGCATGGGCATAGCAGGACTCTGAAGAAATGGAACATACAACCCATGCTTGGAAGAGTAGAGTCTGAAGCCAGGAGTACTGCCTAGGGAAGGCAAACATAAGTGTAACATAAGGGTGAGTCCTCATAAAGCCAGATATAACTTGAGGAGAGCCAAGTAGCTGAATTATTGAGGGGGAAAAAGATTTTTAAAAAGGAAACAAAATGTAAGCTGCCTTATTTCCTTATTTGAACTACAGTTGACTTCAGATGATCCCCCAAAAAAGCATTGGCTGACATAAGCTTAATAAACTTATTATTAAGTGAGAATAGATAGATATCTGCTATCAAAATCAATCTATTTTCCAAAGTAGTTCTTAAAAATAGAAGCAAAAAAAAAAAATAGAAGCCAAAGAAATATTAAACAACTTACTCAGATATTCAAAGTAGAAACAATGAGTTAAGATTAAAATTCAGCAATATTAATTGTACAATCAGCAAATATTAATTGTACACCTATTCTGTGTTAAATTCTACTGTGAAATACAGAAGGAAACTTAAGGTATGTGCTTCTTTCCTTTTTTTTTTCTTCAGATGTATTCATTTATTTGGGGAAGAGGAGCAGAGGGAGAGGCAGAAAGAGAATCTCAAGCAGACTCCCTACTAAGCATGGAGCCCAACACAGGGCTAGATGGTGCTGAGATATGACCTGAGGCAAAGTCAAGAGTCTGATGCTGGGTGAGCCACCCAGGCACCCAATGTCTTTCTTTCCTTAAAGAGACAGCAAATGAATAGATACAAGTTTGACAGAAACCTTAACAGAAGAAACACAACAGCTGTGGTTTAGAAGTGTGGCCAACCAACATTCATGGAACCCTGATAAACCCAAGGCAGCAAGTTAGGTATGAGGAAGTCTTGCTGCACTCTTAGCTTAGTAGAGAACATCGCCTTGGTACACAAATAGCCCTAATAGGATGGAGATAAGGTCCAGGCAGGGGGCTAAGCAGAAGCTAAGCCCTGAGTATGTGTTTGGAGCAGGGAGGGGGATGTGATTTCTACTGCAGAAAGTCTTCATTGTGAATGTGTCACCAAATCTGAACCTAAACTTGAGGAAAAGGTAGACCTTAGTAGTTGCAGATGAGGGATGGTACATTAAAGGCAGCCACAAAAGCAGATATACTATGTATGTTTGCAGGACAATGAGCGTTCTTGTTCACTGGGATGAAGAAAACAAGTGAGAACTTACCTGGCCTTGGAGATTTTGTCCTGTAAATAAATGAAATCTTAAAAAAAAAAAAAAAAAAGAACAACCAAGAAATATTTCTCTATACTTCTGATGGGCTAGAATTTCTTTATATGTCAATACAACCAATGTATTTCCAAATTACAACATAAATACAATGCACAATACATTTTATTCTCCTTTACACATGCTTGAAAGACCTCAAATGCAGCTGTAAAGAGTCTTAGAGAATCTTAAGGCTGGTCAATTAAATAACAGATTGACTGGTAATAACTGCAGATTTTAAACTTATTATAAGGATATTACAAAGGATCAAGCTAACGATATATTCAGTTTCAATGTAAATGCCTCCCAGTCCTTTAATTGGCCACATTCCAACTCTTCCTGAGGATTACCAATCTGCAGACTTCCCATACATCTTTAGAACTAATGAGAGGCCAGGGTTGTAGTCATGCTTTGCAGGCAGTCACACAGGGTCCCACATTCAGAAAGACCTCACAAGTAGTTTAATGCCCTTGTTATTATTCTTATAATCTTATCTTTGAACTTTGTGTTTTATAAGTAAGTTTGATGGGACAATAAACGTAAGTGTGAGCACAAAAAATAAACTAAGGGGAAAAAAGTTTCACAATTTAGTACCTTTCAGTGTTTTGGCCTGACATGGCCATGGCTTTCCTCTTGGCACAGCTCTTTAGACAAGATGCATGAGGACTGGGCTGACCTCGCGGCTACTGTTTCTTCATCTCCCACTGGACCTTGTTCATAAGGCCCTGCTTGGACTCCAGCCTATTCCACTGGAGCCATGATAATTTGCCATGCTGTGGCCTTACCTATACTTTTTGTTGATCACAAAACTACGCTACATTTTCAGAGATATATAAAGATAGTGAGGATATTGTATTAGTCCTTTTAGTTATAAGAATGGGTTAAATTTGTTTCAATCTATGATAAGAAGATATCTGCTATCAAAATCAATCTATTTTCCAAAGTAGTTCTTAAAAATAGAAGCAAAAAAAAAAATAGAAGCCAAAGAAATATTAAACAACTTACTCAGATATTCAAAGTAGAAACAATGAGTTAAGATTAAAATTCCTAAATGTCAAATTGGCTTCTACTTTGGCTGCTACTTATCTAATTCCTTTCATGGGACTAAATTTGGATTTCCCTTTCATTTTCAGTGCTTTGGCACATTCTGATTTGTTTTAAATGGATACAAGGACACACTTAAACTTACACACACTTAGCTGTCAAGAAACACACTTGTTAAATTCAGTCTGTAGATATTGATTCTTTTTAGAAGGAAGTCAGACAATATATAAAAGCTGTAGGGAAAAGTTTCTTTGCATAACAAAAGAGCCAATTCATCAAGTTATGGTTTGTTAATGGCATTCAATTAACACATAACTGTTGTTAGTTGATTAAAAATTAACTGTGAATAACCATTTAACATTTAGCACTTACAAATGTTCCTTGATTTATTAAAATTGTGGGAAGTAAGGAGTCTAAGGAGAAGCTAGAAATATTTGGTTAGATTTTTTTAATGGAAATTTCAGGCACATTGTGAAATATTTCTTCCCAGTAAATATACATTTGTAAATCAATCTTCATGTTTTAACTGCTCATGAAGAATTTTGCAGACCTCCTGTTTTAAAGGCACTTGAGAAATAAATATCTGCCAGGGAGAGAAATCCCATCAGTTTTCTTGCTGTTCCTATACAGATGGTGGACCATACTGTGAAATTTGCTGTTCTTCGATTGCTCCATTCTGCACACGCCCCAAGGAATCTCAGAATTGTAGAAACTAGAGATGTAATAGACTAAATAGGTCATCTATTCTGATAGAAATTTTACCAGATTTATACAACTCTTTTGAATTTACAATACAACTTACTTCCAAGGGGGTCCAAGTGCTGAACAGAAAATTGGCTTTTTTTTTCCCAGCCACCCTAGCGTCATATATTATGTTCTACTATTAATCATGTTTTTCTCTTGTGAAGATAATACACCATCAGAATGTGCACACGGAATTGCTTTTCCAACAAAGGTATTAGATTTGCAGTGATCCATTTCCAGGCTCTTATCTACACCCCACCCCCCACTCCCAAACCAATGGCTGTATTTGTAAAACAGCTTTCTAAGGCCTTAGGAGTATACTCCCTACCCCAGAAAAAATGTACAGGAAACTAGCCTTTGTGTAATACTCCACGGTTTGGTCTCTTTAAAACCACTTTCTTGAGGTGCATGAGGGGTAGCCTGGAGGACAGTGGGAGAAGGAAAGTAAATGGGAAGCAGGGTAATCCAGGGAGAAAAACGAAACAGAGACTTTGGACACAGAAACAAACTGAGGGACTTGGAGAGATGGGGGTGGAGGGATGGGAGAGCCTGGTGGTGGGTACTGGGGGCAACTATTGCATGGAGCACTGGGTGTGGGGAATGGGGAATGAATCTTGGAATACTGGAAAAAAATTTAAGTACAATTAAAAAAAAAACAAAACACTTTATAACCAAATTAAAATAATCAGCTGCAGACATGATTACTTCAAAGTCGTTTTGATGTATTTTTGAAAAACATGTATGGGTAAAGAATAGTTAGAGAAACAAAGGACTTTGAGGCACTGTCTCAAGCCTTAAAGATTTATATTCTTGTATAGAGGGAAAACCATTAAATACATGAGAACATTATCCTACTAGATACCGAGGATGTCCTTTGGTTTTGCCTCCCTTCCTTCATTATTCTGTTCTAATAAGGAATATTCTCACTGTGGTTCAGATAGAACTGACGCCACAAAAACTCATACCAGCAGCAACAGCAATTAATGTGGAAATGATCTGTGATCTAAGTTTGCAAATTAGGGTCCTTTCCAGGAATTTTATGCTAGAGATCTCCCTAAAAAAATACCCCTCTATCACTAGGAAGTGCTAAACTTCCTAATTTGGAGAGTGAGAGCCAGGGGCTGCCAAAGGCAATTTATCCAACACATGGAGACAGCCTGTCTGAGAAAGAAGCCAGGATGAGAGAAATAGAAACTGCAAGGGTCCCACAATGTCACTGAACCTCTAAATTCAGCTGCTCCTAAAGCTACATCCACATTTTTAATTTATCTGTTCTGTGACCTCCCAAAAAAGATCTTCTTTTAGTTAAGATAGTTTAAGTTGGGTTTCTATCACTTATAACTGAAAGAGAGCTAACTAATACATAGAGACACCTGTCAAGTGAGATATACAGATAACAAGAGTTATGGGAGCTCAAGGTAGAAGGTCAAGATAAGGCTTTCCAGGAAAGATGGAACTTGAGTCAAGCTTATAAGAATTTGGGAAGATAGAAAGGGGAAAAGAGGCATTGCACATAAGATGGTATATAAAAAGGCTGAAAAGTATAGCCAGTTTCAGGAGTCAGAAAATAATAATTTGGGGTGAAATGGAAGGTATTTATAGGATTAGAAGTAGGAGGTAAAGTACGAAAATAGGAATATTCTTAAACATGGAATATAATTTATAATTTTAAAAAAGAGTATGTTTTAAAATAAGCTTTGAAAAGAATAAAATGCTGGCCAGATATCCTTGGCATCATTATTTAATACCATCACAAACTAGCTTCCCTCATGAAGTTGCTCCTAAAGACTTTCTTCCCCTGGAGAGTACACTGGTTATAAACAACCACCATTGCCCATGTACTCTGACTCATCTCAGACTTGAGCCTCCATGGCCATCTACCCAGCATTTGTCATGATGACGTAATCCTTTTAGAAAGACCAATAGTATCGACTGTATGCATAGATTGCAATTTTTCTCCTCTCCTGGTCTCTTATCTCTGGAAAATAATTCGATTAGATACTCTTTCTTCTCCCTCAAAACATCCTGAGCTTTTGTTTGTCCATTTCTTATATTCTATCTCCTAACTTCGTCTTGGCCTAGTGTGCTGTTGCATGCATAATACAGAAGAGAAAACCTTATAATGTTTTCTTCAGCTGCATCTGAAAAGTTCTTTTGTACTTATATAGAGAATAGAAAGCATATGTCGTATGTCAAAGGAATTATCAACCCATGCTGATTCTTTGGGAGTTGAGGTGGGGCACTTGGAGTAATTTATGAAAACAAGTTTGTAAGCCATATTAATAGGAATATATAGTTAGATAAATGTGGATACAGATTTAAATATATAGCTATATATAAATAGATGTAGATGTGGATATAGGTTTAGGTAGGGGTAGAAAAGTAGAGATAGAGAAACAATATCTGCAGTCTGAGATTACCAAGACCATTTATACCATCCTGTACTGATCTTGTCTTTCCCAGTAACTTCTGGTCAAACTATATAATCCTTTCAGTTTTATAAGGGAGATTAAATAACCTGTGTCTTTCGTTAGAATGAGATTACTCAAGGATATGGTGTGTTTTCTGTATGTTGGACAGCAATTGTTAAAGAGGTAGAATTGGTATAAAGGTAAAATCATTTCCACCACCTTCAGAATGCTGGCTGGAGCAAGTAAAGGTTCAGCTATGTCTGACTAAGAAAAAGAGGTTAGGCAAAACCTCTTTCCTCAAGTTTCATTTTCATTTATTCTTTTAGAGTTCATACTTATAATACATGTCTAATGTCCAGAGAGAAATGAATGTGCAGTGGGCTCAAGGATTGGGATGAAAAATAGAAGCTAGTTTGACAATTTCTAAATAATTGAATTGTATTAATAATTTAGTTAACAAACATTGATTGAGTACCTACTATGTTCTAGGCATCAAATTAGCTACACCTATGTATTTGTGCCTGAGTTCTAGACCATGAGCTTTCTGAATGGTCTAGTCTATGTCTTTTCATTTTTGTATTGTAGAACCAAAGGCAATATCATATATGTGCTAGATGGACAATATTTGTTCAAAATATTAATGGTTTGATGATTAAATGATATAATGCATGAAAATTCTAGAATAAGGATTTCATCAATGTTACTATTTTCATTATTACAACATTTAAAGAGCAGATAGAAGAGAAGAAGCTGCAGAGATTGAGAATGAAGTAAGAAAGGAATCAGGAAACAATGATGTCACATAAACCATGCCTTCTATACATATTTTCTTCTGTGAATTGCCCTCATAACCCCTTTTGCCTGGCTTACTTCTACTTGTCTTCCAAGACATGTTAGGTACACCGCCATTCTAAGTCCCATGCTCTTCTTTTCCAGTTGTGCCAGATTCCACACCCCCCAGCCTACATCAGTATTTGTAGCCTCAGAGTTAAGATCATGAAGGCAGAGTAAGTCTGACCAGTTTATCCATTATGTAGATTCTCTGCTGATCTCATTCATTTATGGAGCCTGTATTTACTGAGCATCTACTATGTGATGTACACGAACATCAAGGAAGTAAACAAGATCACATCTCAAGCCCAGCCCAAAGAGTAGGCTTTTCAAAAAGTTATATGAAGTAAGCCAGTCTTCACACTGAAACAGCTTTTGCAAGTCCCTCCTACTACCAGCCCAAGCCCATGATCATCAGCATTATAAGGAAATTGATGAAATCTGGACATTTGTCCTCAGGCAAATAAGATTAAACATTTCTGAGAGGTCATATAAGAGGGGCCACAAAAGTCTTATGGAACTGAGTCTCAGACCTCCTTTTATGCTCTCTGCCAGAAATCAGAAATGCTGAAAGAGAAGTACAGGGATGGAAATCAGAAGGCAGTGGGGTGAAGACTGAATGTGAGGTCAAGAAGCTTGACTTTCATCCAGAGGAGAGGGGAGTATGGAATGGAGAGGGGAGTGTGGAATAGAGAGACTGTTTTGAGGATTTTTCTTTTTTTGACATAGAAGAGGCTGGAGCATATTTATAGGATAAAGAAAAAGAACCAATAAAGAGAGAAAGCTTGGAAATGAGAAGAAAGGTGGAAAATAACAAGGTCTACAGGGAGAAGTGTGGGGTGTATCATGAGCAGCTCTGGTGGGCTTCACTTGTTCCTCAGGAAAGGCAGGGAGCCTGGATAACTGTTTCTCTGTAAGTAAAAGGCAAGGTCATCCAATGACAGGGGCAGATTTAAAGCTGAGTACTTTGAGGACATGATGAAATGACCCTTCAGGACACTAGAGCTTTTGGGATGCCAGGGCTAAGTCTTACCTTGGTAGAGATGCCAACCCTCACCATGGGGATAGTCTGGCCAGGGAACAAGGTGAAATCATGCCAGGTGGCAGGCTGGAAATAAAAAAATTAAAAGGAGGGTATTGGAAATCCATCACATTGGGAACATGGAAGAAGGGGCAAAGACCATTTAGACAGCTTAAGATTTTAGTTGGTTAAAAGAAATAAAAACCTGGGGCGCCTGGGTGGCTCAGTTGGTTAAGCGACTGCCTTCGGCTCAGGTCATGATCCCGGAGACCCGGGATCGAGTCTCACATTGGGCTCCCTGCTCGACAGGAAGCCTGCTTCTCCCTCTCTCACTCCCCCTGCTTGTGTTCCCTCTCTGGCTGTGTTTCTCCCTGTCAAATAAATAAAATCTTAAAAAAAGAAAAATAAATAAAAAATCCAAGGTATGATTTTGGAATTATGAGCCTAAGGTAGAAGGATAAATATTGTTTTAAGTATTAAGGCAGAAGCAAGAAGGTCAAATATGTTTTGTTTCATGAAGTGCTGTGTTGATAAGGATTCTAAGGGTTCACCTGGGCTTAATAGAAAAGGTGCCATAGACAATAATAGCTTCCCTGAAAGAATAAAAGTAGAAACCTATGACAAGATTTTGCCACCTCTTGCCTAAACTGTCTACATCGATATTAAAGTCACCTGGGGCTTTAGAAAGAAAACAAATAAGTTAAGGCAGGAATCAAACTCCTAAGTGAAAAGAGGTGGTAAAGGGAAGCCACCCAGTTGTGTGAACCTAAAAAGGGAGGGTTTGTTTTCCACAATAATTTAAGAGTAGTGATCTGGAAACAGCACCAAAGAATTAACAGAATGCTGGCAAACTATCAGAAGATAAGCAGTTCAGCTAGAAGAAGGGTGATGGTGGCTTTAAGGTGAAATCAGATTTTTATCAACGGCATTAATGCCCCCCAAAAAGTGTTCTAACCAAACCATGGAATTGTTCTCTATAACATGCTATCTTTGTGCTCAGCATGGAGAAAACCTGGTTTGGTTTTTTTTTTTTTTTTTTTTTTTTTTTTAAGATTTTATTTATTTGACAGAGAGAAACACAGCTAGAGAGGGAACACAAGCAGGGGGAGTGAGAGAGGGAGAAGCAGGCTTCCCGCCGAGCAGGGAGCCCGATGTGGGGCTCGATCCCGGGTCTCCGGGATCATGACCTGAGCCGAAGGCAGTCGCCCAACCAACTGAGCCACCCAGGCGCCCCCTGGTTTGGTTTTAAGCATAAATCAATGAGGTATATCAGAGCACTGAATTATCTCATATGGGTAAAGTGGGTAAGAGTCATCTGAAACCCCATTGCAAAAATGACACTCTCAAATTCAAAACCTTCCATTGAAAGCCCATATTTTTTAGCCTGGTTTCAATTTGGTTTTTCATTTTCTATGACCACACCCCCCACTAACTTTCTACCCTAAACAGACTGATATGTTCACAGCCAACCCTTATTCCCACCTTCTCATGCTCATTCCTCCTTCCAGCATTGTCCCCAGCCACACTTTTTGTTTCTTTCAGGCTGTTAGAATATTTCATGTCTTCCCCAGCCCAGTGTACTACTTGCTCATTTCATGAATTCTTCCTTTGATATCAGAATATTATGACTTCATCTTTCTCTGTAATCATTTGTACCCATTTGTACTTTCTGGAGTGATTTTTTTTTAAGATTTTATTTATTTATTTGACAGAGAGAAACACAGCCAGAGAGGGAACACAAGCAGGGGGAGTGAGAGAGGGAGAAGCAGGTTTTCTGCCGAGCAGAAAGTCCGATGTGGGGCTCAATCCCAGGCCTCCAGGATCATGACCTGAGCCGAAGGCAGTCGCTTAACCAAGTGAGCCACCCAGGGACCCATGGAGTGATTTTTTTTTTTATAATTACTAACAACCATATTTAGATCCTTGCATACGGAACAATCCATGTCTCCTACCTCTTTTCATCCCCCACAATACCTGACATATACTAACTATTTAGTGAATACCTGATAGAAAGATGTGTGAATGAACTACAGAAAAATTCCTGCATTACTCCCATCCTATAACTTTTACCTTCTTAGGGAGTGGGGTAGGGGAATCTGCCTGACAGGGTCTAGGACCAGACAAGGACTGCAGCATGATGCCAATAAGAAAACAGGGGCAGAAATTCAGCTTTAATCCAGACACCTGCAGAGAGGCTGGCAGTGAGGAAGGTGGGAGCTACAACCACCTGAAGGACAGAGTGAGGCAGGGTGCACCCTCTCCTTCAAGGCATGAACGGTATCTCTGCCGTCACTCACCAGAGAGTGTGCGACACTTCTGGCAAGCTCCCATTATCCCATCACTCTCTCAGATGGTGGGCAGTGGAAACGATATTCCCAAGGTTTTAAAAAGCTCCCAAATGTGCTGCCATTCATGCAACAACAGGGGGAGAAATAAGGGAGGAAAAAACTGATGTTGGCTTCTTATTTTGCTTATGTTGTTAAAAGCCGTTCCTATGCTGCTGTTCTGGAATAGGTCCCCTCTTTCTTTGAAAGCATGCTGTGTGATAGACTGTCATTTGTCCCCTGCCTCCAGAAGAGCCAGCTGGCAGCTAAGTGCTAAAGCCAGTGACTTGCATGTGTTTTTCTGACATTTAACAAATGGGAACAGCTTGCAAATCTGCATTAACTCACTCTGTCTCACAAATAATCAGGGCCTATGCAGTGTAGACGCTGGGAACATTAGCTCCAACACAAA
>PITA01002098.1:21417-172064 GCA_004023965.1 Spilogale gracilis | reverse complement strand
ATCTATGAAAGAGAGTCAGTAGAATACTTTTACTCTCTTTAATAACTTTCTTTTGTCAATGAAAACGCTTCCCAAGGAAACAAAGGTTACTCTTACATTGTATGCTCACATGTGACCAAATATTTGGTGGTTCCCAAATACTTGTGGAAGATGGGCTTTTCCAAGTGAGAAATTGCCTATTAATTAGAAAAACTATTTCAAGTAAGATTTATTTATTTAAGGATTTGTATTTGACAGAGAACTTTGTGTGCACAAGCAGCGGGGCGGGGCTGGGCTGGGGGGTTGGTGTGGAGAAGCAGACTTTCAGCTGAGCAGGGAACCCAATGTGGGGCTCCATCCCAGGACCCTGGGATCATGACCTGAGCTGAAGGCAGACACTTAACCAACTGAGCCACTCGGGTACCCTAAAAATAGCTTTTATATTTTATAAAAGTAGTGAATGTACATAATAACATATAGGCAAATAGTGTTGAAGGGTAAAATATGACACATAAAATTGTTGTTTACCATCCTACCCTGTTTCCAGTTTACCTTGTCAGAGGTTAGCATTATCAACAATATGATGTTTATTTGTTTTGTCTCTTTTTATAACATTTCTTTTTTGATCCATCAATTTTGATGTTTTCTTTGAATCCCTACAATGAATGAAAAAAAAAATCTGTTTGACATTTCTTTCACCTGCTGATTTTTATTCAATTATGCTATGATGAAAGTTTGTAAACTTAATGCAGTAATTCAGTTTAGTGATTATTTTCCCAGCTTTTCCTATAAGTTGACTCTGTATGCTAAGTCATTAAATATCATGATAGTATTGTGATTACATAGGTTCACAGCAGAATTTATTACTATGATTAGACTCAGAGAAAAGGAACTGGAACTCCATCTCTTTAAATCTGGAACACTTGAAAAATAGTATCATCAAAGCCAGATTTCCTTTTTTTTCCTGGCATCTTGGATTTTTCTGGGTATACACACTTGTCAATCTCCTTGTAACCCATATTGTTTTCTTTCTTCCCATCTCTCATTATTGTTTGACTAGCTCTTGTCTTAGTTTTTTTTTTTTTTAAGTAGGGTGAATAAAAGAATCATTTTTGTTTTTTTTTTTTTCCCTAGTCCTCATATATAAACAAAAAGCCTTTATTTCGTATTAACCAGTAACTGGCAGTTTAGCTGGGAATGTGAAAGTAGACTCATAATAATTTTCCCATCACAGGCTGGAAGACATCATTGCATTATCTTCTAGCAGAAAGGATTGCTGAGGAGAAGTCTGATGTTAACTTAATTCCCATTCCTTATTGGGTTTTTTCCTCTGAAATATTTTAGCGTTTTTCAATCCCCCACCCCCTGTCCGTCCTTCTCAGAATTATGGGTGGAAAACTGACTGAGAGCTTTGTGTAAATAGATGATATATGTCAAAAATCAAGACACCCTTAAGGATATATGGGTGGGAAGGAGGCGTGTTGGCTAATAACCTCTTGATGTTCTGTAAAGGAGGGCTTGATATGGGCAGTGGAGGCTTTAAGCCATTTTATGCCAAGGTCTCTTGGCGTATTCTCTGCCTCCCCCGTATCTCCTGTAGCAGTTCCAACATGCCCTAACTTCTTCCTTGCATCTCTCTCAGATCAGAGTCGAGGAGCTATAATCCTGTTTTATTTGGAGATGTTCTTGAAGTTTTAGCCTAGTGAGAAGCAGTCAGTGCCAGCTACGCTGGCCACAGAGGCAGATGAAGAAGGGAGGGGGACACAATTCTCACAGATGACCTACAGACAGTTAATTCATTTCTAAGGTCTACTCTACATTTGTTGATTCTGAGATAGGAGCCCCATGTGGGCTCCCACATAACTGCTCTGGCTCCAGATGTTTGAACTCTCATTTGTTTGTTTGGTTTTTTCTTTTCTGATATCTTCGTCTGGGAGCTCTCATGAGCTCTGCCTTTTCAGGTTTCTTTATTAATCAGCAGTATTTTTGTTTTCTACCTTCAGGAATTCCCCATTATTTCTGGTCTATAGATGGGAGTCTTTCTTGTATATTATACAGACTTATAAAATCTGAAGCCAGTTTCATCCATCTCTGTCTGTTGTTGGACCAATGTGGACCAGTCCCATCTTAAAACAAACTCCTAAGTTCTTACAATGACCACAAGCATCTCTGCAGTCTGGCTGCTGGGCACCTTAGCCACTGTCTCCCTTCATTCTCCTACTCCCTCGCTCCCTTCTGTCACACTGGCCCTCCTGTCATTTCTCCAACTTGGCAAGCTTCTTCACATCTCCAATATACTCCATACACTTTCCCCAGATGTTCTTACAGACCAGTCCTTTAGTCCATCCAGCTTTCTGTTCTGTGTCACCTTTTCAAAGGGATCAGCTCAGACCTCGTCAAAAGTAGTTTTTCTAAGATGTATTGATGTGGGGTGTGTGTGTGTGTGTGTTCATGTGTGCACGTGTGTGATGGAATACTATGCAGCCATAAAAAACCTCTTGCCATTTGTAACAACATGGATGGACAAGGTTAATTATGCTTAGGGAAATAAATGAGATTGAGAAAGGCAAATACCAAAAGATTTCACTCGTATGTAGAATCTAAAACATAAAACAGGAATAAACAAACAAAAAGTAAAATCAGACCTAAAAATACAGAGAATAAAATGATGATTCCCAGAAAGGAATAAGGTAGAGAGATAGACAAAAAGGGTGAAGGGAAGTGAGATTTACAGGCTTCCAGTTATAGAAGGAATAAGTCATGGGAATAAAGGTAGAGCATAGGAAATATAGTCAATGATACTGAAATAGTGCCATACGGTGACAAATGGTAGCAACCCTTGTAGTGCACAGAGCATAACATACGAGAAGTTGAATTGCTACACTAGACGTCTGACACGGATCTAACATGTTGTGTCATCTACATTCAATTAAAACATGTTTAAAGGAGTTTCTCTATTCCCTCAATCCTGCTTTGTTTTTCTTGGTAGTTCTTACTTCCTGAGAGTGTGCTATATATATTTTTGTCTGACTTATTCATCACTCTGTATCCAGCACATGGAATAGTCCTTAGCATTAGCAGGACGAATACCTGTGGAATGAACAGATTCCGCAGTCACGCCCACTATAAAATCTGACACACGGATATTCAATGTTTGGGATAAGTCTAATTTGTCATCTAGTTCAAGCTAAACCACAGAAAAAGTAAAAAAAAAAAAAAAAAAAAAAAAGAGAGAGAGAGAGAGAGACAATCATTCCTGCAGGTAGGGTTTCTTTAAATCAAATAAGTGGTACAGCAATAGCTAATATAAGTTCAATAATCTTAAAACCTGAAAATATATATTGACAGATGCTGGTGAAATGCGTTCTGGCATCGTTTCTGAAAAGCTGCCATGAGGCTCCCCAGCTTAATCATTAAACCCGAGGAGGTGAAGAGACTGTTGTCCTCCTCCCTTCTGCATCCATTTGTTGTTTGTCTAGCGCTTGTCGCCATAGCGTCTATGCCTCATTAGGAAAAGGCAAGCAGGGCAGGCTGGAGTTGAAAAATTAGGCCCTGAAATACTCAACAGAAAGCTTGCTGTCATCTTTTGTCATCTAGTTCAAGCTAAACCACAGAAAAAGTAAAAAAACAATAGCCCAAATAATAATATATTTAATTGGCTCTAATCTACAGAAAGATGCTCCAGCTGGAATGCTAACTGATGTCCTAAGTGACCACAGGTGGTCAACATCCCTTCCTGAGCCTCAGTTTCTCATTTGTAAAATGACAGACTTGAAATTGAGTGACATTTAAGGTCTCTTTTCACTCTAATTCTCTGCAGTTAAAGAACTCTAAATATCGTTAGTTTTAAACACATTCTGCAGTATCTTCCTATATCCATTTTTTTGTTACTCATAGCAGTCCCTGACTGTGAAAAAGACTTCTTTTTGAAAGATTTTATTTAGTTAGAGAGAGATTATGAATCGGGGGGTGGGGGAGGTGCAGCAGGAGAGGGAGAGCCAGAATCTGAAGCAGATGGGTGCTTAGCAGGGAGACTGATGTGGCTGACCCAGGACACTGAGATCTGAAGCTGACCTGAGCTGAAATCAAGAGTTAGAGGCTTCAGGGGCACCTGGGTGGCTCAGTTGGTTGGGCGACTGCCTTGGCTCAGGTCATGATCCCGGAGACCTGGGATCAAGTCCCGCATCGGGCTCCCTGCTCGGCGAAAAGCCTGCTTCTCCCTCTCTCACTCCCCCTGCTTGTATTCCCTCTCTGGCTGTGTTTCTCTCTGTCAAATAAATAAAATCTTTAAAAAAAAAAAAAAAGTTAGAGGCTTCAATGACCGAGCCACTCAGGTACCTTGAAAAGACATCTTTTAGTGATAAACATGAATACAACATGAATATAGACATATCTGAGGAAATGGTACAGTTTCCATCCAGTGCTCCCAAGCCTCAGCTGTCTCACAAATAAGATACAAATGGAAAGACCTATTAGGAAGTGGTTGTTAGCAGGAAACTAGGTGAAAAGCTGGGTTCCACCACTATAGATCAAGGACCTTGGGCAAGTCATTTAATTTATCTGGGCCTCCACTGCCATATCTGTAAAATAAAGATACTTTATAGGTTCTCTAAGAATGAAATTAATATATTCGAGTGAAGTCCTAGAAAAATTCCTAGTATCTAGAAATTATTAAGTATTTTTATACTATGGCTATCTAATTCAAAGGACAAATATACAAATTAAGTAAGAGAACACATATTAAAATAATACCAGAAAGAAATTCATTAATCCAACAAATATTTATTGAGGATGTCCTCTATGCCAGTCACTGGTCTAGATACTGGGGTCATTGTATTGAATTAAAGTCTCAGTTCTCCTGGGGTTTGTCCTCTAGTGAAAAGGGACAGAAAATGTACAAGTAAGTATAATGTTTAAGGTAGTGAAAATGGATAAGAATGGAAATAATTTGGAAGAAAGAATATTTGGTTCCTATTTAAGATGACCAAAGAAGTCTTGTCTGATAAGATTATTTTTTTCCCAAGATGACTCATGATAAACAAAACTTTACAAATGAAGAGAGTTGATGCCATTATCATCATATTTCCTTAAAATTTATTGTTATGAAGTAAGAGCTTGCATTTGGTATGCCATTGCTATTATTCTGACGATAATTAGAGTGACAGCAAGTGTCTTTTTGATAGTTCACTGATGCATTTGGAAAACATGCTATTATTTTTGTCATTTTCAATAAAAGATATTAACCTAGGGTTCATCCTATGACAAGTAATTTTTAAAAATATACATCATACTAACTTTTCAGTGCTCACAATGACTTTAAAATGTGTATTTAGTATGTGCAAAACATAAATGCCAGCGAAGTTGAGGACTACAGCAACAGAGCAATACTCAAACCTAGATCCTTGATTCTAAATTTAGAATTTTTTCCACTACTCTAACCTGCCCAAATAATAATGTATTTAATTGGCTCTAATCTGTAGTGTCTTAATTCTTAAATACTTATAATTGGCCTTTTCCTCTACTGTTTTCATTCCTGAAGACCAGATTGCACAAGAAAATTTCATTTGTGTCATTAGTGGATGTTCATGGCCTTTGCCCTCAGATGAGAAAAATGTAGAATCCATTACTTCTCATATTCAGCATCTCATTTATAATTCAATAGGTTTTTTTCCCCTCCTATTTAACTCCAGTAAGGGTATCAAGATAATGTGAAACACAGCAGTTCTAGAACAATATGTTCTACCGAAACACAGAAAGCTACATGTCCTATGGTATGGACTGAGAAACATAACGAACCACAAATGTGAGCTGGTGAAATAATGAATATTTATGCTACACAAAGACCCAGGTTTTCTTTTCTTTTTCTTTTTTTTTTTTTTTTAAAGATTTCATATATTATTTGACACACAGAAAGTGAGATCACAAGTAGGCAGAGAGGCAGGCAGAGAGAGAGGAGGAAGCAGGCTCCCTGCTGAGCAGAGAGCCCAACGTGGGGCTCAATCCAGGACCCTGAGATCATGACCTGAGCCGAAGGCAGAGGCTTAACCCACTGAGCCATCCAGGTGTCACAATAATGAAGTATTTTTAAACATCACATTTCTTTTTCCTTTTTTAAAAAAATATTTATTATTTTATTTATTTATTTGAGACAGAGAGAGAATTCGAGCAGGGGGAAGAGCAAACAGAAAGGGAGAGAGAGAATCCTCAAGCAGACTGCCTGTGGAGCACGGGGCTTGATGTGGGGTTTGACCCCAGGACCCTGAGATCATGACCTGAGCTGAAAGCAGGAGTCGGCTTAACTGATTAAGCCACCCAGGTGCCCCCAAACAGCACATTTTTTGATTCATGAGGCTGGATACATAAGAATGTATTATTTTACAAGCATTTACAGATACAGTCCCATTAAGTCATTTTTTTTTTTTTTTTAAAGATTTTTTTTTATTTATTTATTTGACAGAGAGAAACACAGCGAGAGAGGGAACACAAGCAGGGGGAGTGAGAGAGGGAGAAGCAGGCCTCCCACCGAGCAGGGAGCCCGATGTGGGGCTCGATCCCGGGTCTCCCGGATCATGACCTGAGCCGAAGGCAGTCGCTTAACCAACTGAGCCACCCAGGCGCCCCTCATTAAGTCATTTTATAAAACGAGTAACAAGTGGCGTTTTTGTTGGTTTATTATCTTCTCCAGTTTTTTACAATGTGATTTTCTTGGCTTAGGAAAAAAAAAAACAACCATGGTGACTTGCTCTCCTAAATATGGCAAAAATAGAAAAGAGGACATAAAAACTAATCTACACATTAACGTACTTTATGCTTTCCCCAGAAGTGTTTATATAGATCATGTCATTTGGAGTTCACGATCACATGTGAAATATTGAGAGGAATGCCTGGCACAGAGCTAGCAGTTAATAAAGCTATTTGTTACAATTTTCCAGCAGGGCCTCAAACTCAGTAGATCTGAACTAGACTCCTTCTCATTCCTTCACTTCTCCAATCTTTCTGCTTTTTCTCACTTGACCTGGTGAATGGCACCACCTAGACACTCTAGCCTGCGACCTGGGAGACATCAGTGGCTGTGACCTCTCAACGTAACCACCATCCTCTGTTCTAAACTCTTGATGTCTCGGGTGCTCATGATGTTTTGCCAAAACTATTGCAGTCACCCTCTCTTCACCTAAGAGAATCCCCATCCCTAACTCCTTACATTTTAATTACTATGCAGCCACGGAAGTAGGGGGTGACCCCGCATCATGTTGGCTACCTGCATAACCTTAAATACTCCCCTGATTTTAGCATAAGACTCAAAACCTGTCTAAGCCCCAAGCTCTTCCTTGTCACTCTTTACCAGCCCTACCTCATCCACACTAAGTTACGTATGGTTCTCAGAATACGCTGTGCTCTATCAAGCCTTCCCTCCCTTGCACAGCCTGCTTCATGTGAACAAAACACTCCTCCTTCCTTCTTCACCTGGAAAAGCTTTTCTGATTTGTCAGGGCTTGGACCAAGATTTTTGGTAATGATTATTCTGATGACCTCAGGGTGGGGAGAGGGCAGCTACTCCTCCGGGGTCTGTGCCCATGTTGACTGGTTTATTTCCACCATGGCCTTCACCCATTTTCACCATTATTCATTTGTTAAATATTTATTAAATGACGAATTTCAAAGATAAAAGGCAATCCATGCTCCTAATATGCCTACTGGTCAATGTGGGAGAAAACTGAACAATTACCATAACTGTGGTATCAAAAAGGAGGCTCTTAAAATGCTGAGTCAGGGCTGTTTCCCTGCCCTCCTTGACCTATCCTCCCCATGCCTTCTTACCCCAAGGCTCCATTTCTGAAACCTACAAGACCAGCGAAATGTTCTGATATCCTTTATGAAGTCTCCCCCACTTTGAACAGGATAAGCCAGAGCCTGGATAAAGGAAGTTAAATCAGTGGGTAGTTTTGGCCCTCTTAAACTTGCTCTGCTCTGAACTTGGGAGGCATCCTGACTGCTTGTCCCAGTTTTAGTTTTCAGGCACACCTGTGTATCACTATTTCCGCTCTAGGCCTAAACTAGTGACTGGACCTTTTTTTTCTCTCCCTTTCTTTCTTCTTCCCTCGCTTTCTTCCTCCCTTGTTCCCATCTATCAATCAACAGTGAGTACAGACCATGCACTATACACTCTATTTGTTGCTATCATAAAGCGGAAAATAAGACAGATATGGTTCTGGTTTCCATGGAGCTCTAAGAATCTCCCAAGGGACACATAGGAAATAAGAATTAGTTACTTATTTATCCATTTAAATTATTTAATTATACTGATAAAAAAGAAGAAATTATTTTTGCTAATGAGGTTCTGAGGAATCTAAAGTGTGTTGACCGAGAGGTAGTTTACAGTCTACCCTCTAAGAGTGTTACTGCCCTTAGGGGCATCCTGGTAAAGGGAAATCTCTTTACTTCCCTCTAAACACTACTCAATTTGTAGTGTTAGGGGAAAAAGGCAACCTGATTAGACTAAATAATATTCAGGTATTGAAGTCCTACTAATGTACCCTCAGCACACACCCCCGTGAAAAATGCACAAGTGGCTTCACGGATCTTTTCATCTATTAGTGCTCTATTTAAATTGCAGAGAGGTGATTTAATAATTCCTTGTGTGTTCTCCTAGTTGTAGATAGACACTATCAGCTTTCTAAGAGCACCGCCTTACCTCCAGTGCCTTGGGTGTATGGCCACATCGTAGCTGGTATAGTTTAATGTATTTAAGCGTGCTTTTAATTTGGATATGAGAATCATCTAAATTGTTTGCTAATTTCTTGAGAGGGCAAAAAATAAAAAGGGTGAGGAGGAGAAGCTGTGTGGTCCCCTGGCACTGCCGATTGCTGGGTTTAGAATCTTGAATGACTAATTCAACCCTCTGTGTTACACTCTCTTCATGTTACAGTGTGAGAAAACAAATCGCAAAGGTTTGTTGTAAGGATTAAATATGTAGACACTCATAAAGCACTTGACATAGTACTTGGTAGATAGAAGGTGTTCAAGAAATGCTAGGTAAACATTCTTATGGACTAATTTTGATTCTAAAGGTGAGAAAGTAAATCATTTAATTATGAATCGAGAAGGAGAGACAGAA
Organism: Spilogale gracilis; assembly: GCA_004023965.1. Lineage (NCBI taxonomy): Eukaryota > Metazoa > Chordata > Mammalia > Carnivora > Mephitidae > Spilogale > Spilogale gracilis. The sequence goes on along the minus strand of PITA01002098.1, from coordinate 162,970 downwards.
TAACAAATTTGATGTTAGTATCTAAATGAGCTTCGAACACAGTGTGGTAGACAGAATAATGTGCACCCTACTACCCCCAAAGATAACCAGGTCCTAATTCCCAGAACTGCAAATACATTATCTTACACAGCAAAGGGAATTTGCAGATGTGATTAAGTAACTTGAGACATTGTGCTTATATTATTGAGTGTAATTTTTCCTGAACATGTCTTTAAAAAAATAGCTAAAAGTTCTCTTTGCTTTTAAAATCCTGTTTTTTTTTTAATTTAATTGTTCCTCTCTCTAATAATTTAATACTCACTATATTCAAGGTACAGTGCTCTCAAAAATAATTTCTGGGAATGATTATTTGTGTTGTAAATAAATCCATACAGGGTTTCTTGAAGTAGAAACCTCCCCTACCACATTTCTAAATGTTCTGATTTTATAAATGTGTGATTATCTACATAGCTTTTCTTGAGCACAGTTGTTGCACTAAGTGAGGAGTGTCTGTGTGTATGCAGTGTCTGTTCCTGGGCTTGTTTCCATACATCAGCCATGGTACATGCATTTAAAAACATGCTATTTAAAAAGTAGAGCAATTCCTTGGGTTTACTTTGTTTCAGAAGGCTCAAACTGCTATGTTGTGGTATCAGGTGTTTACTCATGATTGCTCTGTCTCGTGCACATTGCTTGATACTCATGGAAGAAATTGAAAGTGATGTGTCCAGACCTAGAAAAAGGAAGGGAGAAGGAAAGAAGGAAGGAAAGAAGGAAGGAAGGGGGAAAGAGAGAGGGAAAGAAAAAGAGAAAAGGAGAGAAGCTTTCATCTATTAGTAAAATGAGGGGTTTTTTTTGTTTTGTTTTTTAAAGATTTCACTTACTTATTTGACAGAGAGAAACACAGCTAAAGAGGGAACATAAGCAGGGGGAGTGAGAGAGGGAGAAGCAGACTTCTTGCCAGGCAGGGAGCCTGATGCAGGGCTCGATCCCGGGACTCCGGGATCATCATGACCTGAGCCAAAGGCAGGTGCTTAATGACTGAGCCACCCAGGAGCCCCAGTGAGTTTTGCCTTTATTAACTATTTGTCTAAAAGAAAATAAAACAGGCTATCCTCTTTAGAAGATATGGCATAGGGCACCCGGGTGGCTCTAGTTGGTTAAGTGTCTGCCTTCCACTCAAGTCATGATCCCAAGGTCCTGGGATTGAGTCCACATTGGGCTCCCTGCTCAGTGGGGAGTCTGCTTCTCCCTCTGACCCCCCCCCATCCCCACTCATGCTCTCTCTTTCTCTCTCTCTCAAAAATAAAGAAAATCTTTTAAAAAAAGAAAAAGATGCTGCATAATGCCCCCAACATATTACAATATAATAACAAAAATTTAAAGATGAATGTAAATATCCACCTGATTTTTAAAAATACGTCTTAGAGCAATCCCAGTGAGATGCACTGAGTTTTAAGAATGTGTCTGCGCGTATCTGTAAATTTTTCATTTCTCTAGTTCTGTAATATTTCCCATGCATAGGGCGTACTTGGCCTCTGGTAATATCCACAGACCAACTGCACAACTGCCGCAGGTTTCCAACAGCAGGGACTTGTCAGTGCTGGATGGAGATTGCCTGCCACACGCCAGCTCAAACACGGGCATTTCCGCTTTCTGTTTGCCTGCTCCCAAAGGCCAGCCAATCCAGGGTGCAAACCCTCAAACCTGGCACATGTGATTGGGAATCTCAATACAAATGATTATGCTTTCATTCCAGGGCCTCTGCAGGTGATAGAAAGTAAGCTGCCTTCTCTCCAGGAGACGACTACAGTCAGTATGTTCACACGTGCTTCTCTTTTAGAAAGAAAAGTATTTATCAATGCAGGGCAGTGTTTCCAAAAGCTGGTAGTCAGCTACTCTTAAAAGCAGTGCTTATGAAGTTTGAAACCACAGTCAGAGAGTAAAGAGGGCTCCCAGCATGGCTTTGCTTGTGCATTTCATATCCACTACATCTCATAAAGTCACACGTTCTTCCACTTTCAACGTCTCTCTCATATATGACTTTCTGTTCCCAAATCCTTAGAGCTTTCTGATAGGATGACTTCATACCAGCTTCAAGGGGGAAAATTTGCAAGTCATGGGCAGGTCTTTTCTTTGGATATACTTAATAATACTTTTTAATATTACAGTAAGTGTTTGTGAGATGGGCAAAGAAGATTCACTGAGTATCGGTTTTCTCTTGCTGTGTAATAAATTATCACAGACTTCATGGATTAATATAGCATTCGTTTATTATCTCACAGCTTGTGGATCTGAAGTCCGACACAGTGTGACTGAATTCTCTGGTTAGGGCATCACAAAGCTGAATTCAGTGTGTCAGTTGGGCCTAGTACTCATCTGAAAGCTCGAGGAAAAAAATTTTCTCCCAGGCTCATTTGGGGTTGTGGGCAGGATCTAGTTCCTCATGATGCATGATTGAGGTTCCCATTTTCTTTCTGGCTATTGGTTGGATCACTTTCAGCACTAGAGGACATATTAAGATCCTTTTCACATGGCCCCATTCATCTTTAAGTCAGTAGTGGCACTTCAAATCTTTCTTATAATTCAACTTTCTGGATCTTCCCTTTGTCTACTACCTGGAGGAAAAAGTTTTGCACTTAAAGGCTTCATGTGCTTAGGTTAGGCCTATCTGGAATCTCTTCCTATCTTAAAATCAATTTATTAATAAACTTAATTGCATCTGCAAAATCCCTGCTGCCTGGTAACATTACATGATCATAGGAATAACCCCAGGGGGTAAAAATCATGGAGCCCTCTTAGAATTCTGCCCATTACAGTGGGTGTTCTATTTAAATCATCCTTCCTGGTTATCACCACCTTCTATTGTTTTCAAATTATTTTATAATTCTGTAAGTTTCAGAGCACTAGTAACAATGCAAGTGATGCTTATCTTTAGAAATACAAGTGAAATGTATCTGCTACAATGTAACTGATGGTTGCCCCATGGATAGACTACTTTTGTGTCTATAAATTTGTTTTAGCATTCTCTTTGCATGTATATGTTACCATTCTTTAAACTTTCCTTTGAATTAGTTGTAACCTCTTTCTGGTTCCCTCATTAAATAATGAGTTAAAATATTTGATTTGGGTTTATTTTATATTTGTGTAGATTTTACTTAAAAATAATTGATCCTTTAATAATATTTGTTATCAGTAAGTTACTCTAGTGGTTCATCAGTACCCAGAAACAGACTTAGACAAGGTCACAAGAAGCTTGGTCTTTAAGTAACTGAAAAGTCGCCAAGGAAGGAAGGAGTGTAGGTTGGGTGGAAAAGGCATATTGTTTTCAAGTGAAAATTTAGGCTAATATCTTATAGAAGATAGGAAAAGATTTGTTTCAATTTCAACAATTTTATATGTACTTTTTTTTTGCAAGGGAATAATATTGAGTACATATATTTAGCAAAAGTAACATAAGAACGATTACCGTGAGCTTGCCCTAAATGAAAGAAATCCAGGAGTAGGTGGGTTTACTTACTGAGAATCCAGAGATGTAGAAACGTTAATTTTTTTTTTTTTTAAGATTTTATTTATTTGACAGAGAGAAACACAGCCAGAGAGGGAACACAAGCAGAGGGACTGAGAGAGGGAGAGGCAGGCTTCCTGCCGAGCAGGGAGCCCGATGTGGGACTCGATCCCGGGCCTCTGGGATCATGACCCGAGCCGAAGGCAGCCGCTTAACCAACTGAGCCACCCAGGCGCCCCTAGAAACGTTGATCTTAAGTGGCCCATGTTCCTGGGAACATGAATGGGATCATCCATGATGTCGTCCCTTTGTTATACTCCATCTTATAATTCACAGCTATCGGGATCAGTGGCCAATATTCAATCATTGTAACAAACTTTGTAATTACATTTGATTTGATAATTATTATATAAACACTGCTGTTTGCCATAAACTTTATCACTAAGTATAGATCTTTCTTGATATACAATAAGATTATGTCCCCATAAGCCCACCATACGTTAAAAATATCATTAATTCAAAAATGCATTTATTCCTAACCTCCTGAAAGTCATTACTTAGCCTAGCCAACCTGATATGTGCTTAGAACACTTCCTCATTGTGAAGGAAATCTCCCACAAGCCGATCATACAAATCTATTTTTTTTTTTTTTGCTTTGGCATGACGAGTGCCTTATCCAACAGGTGGACAAAATCATCTAAGACAAAGTCTATTTTATCACAAAATGTTGAATATCTCATGTCACTTGTTGAATACTGTACAGAATGTGAAGAACAGAACTCTGGTATGGTTGTAGGATGGGTGTATCAGTGATGCGCCTTCGTTGTTATATGGCTGACCTAGAGCTCAGCTTTGCTGCCATTGCCCAGCATCTAGAGAGGGTATCGCACTGCATAGCCCTAGCCTAGGAAAAGATCAGATTCAAAATTCAGGTACAGTTTTTACTGAATGCACATCCCTTTCACACCATCATAAAGGAGAATGATCCAAAGTTGCAGGGTTTTTTTAAGAGTTCTTTCTTATTCTTTTTTTAAAAAATTAATTTATTTGAGAGACAGAGTGAGTGAGCAAGAGAAAGCACAAGCTGGAGGAGGGGCAGAGGGAGAGGGCCAAGCAGGCTCCACGGGAGCAAGGAGCCTGAAGCGGGACTCCACCCCAGGATCCGAGATCATGACCTGAGCCTAAAGCAACTGCTTAACTGACTGAACCGCCCAAGTGCCCAGTAAGTTGCAGTTTTATAAGTCGGGGACTCTCTGTGGTATCTTCTTTAGAGGACGTTGGTATAAATCAGGTTAACAGTATGATTTGTACTTTGTACTTAAAAAGCAAATATAGGTACTCATCTTAAACAGGATTTTTCCATAACCTGAATGTCCATCCATGGAGGAATGGATAAAGAAATGCACGTACACAGACACACAAATGTTATTCAGCCATAAAAAGTAAGTAAATCTTGCCATTTGCCACAAGCTGGATGGACCTTGAGGGCATTATGCTAAGTGGAAAAAGACAAATAAGGGCAGATTCCGAATGCTCTCACTTATGTACAGAATGTGAAAATAGCAAACAAACAAATACAGAGAACAGATTTCTGGTTGACATGGGCTGGGGCTGGGGGATGGGGGGGAGGGCAAATGGGGGAAGGTGGTCAAATGGTACAAAATTCCCAAGTCATAGGGATGTAGGATGTAATAATGTACAGCATGACACCTCTAGGGCGTAACACTGTATTGTACACTAGACAGTTGCTAAAGGAGTGGATCAGAAATGTTCTCAGCACAAGAAAAATAAATTATAATAATGCATGGGAACAGATGCTAACTAGACTTATGCAATGATCATTTTACAATATATACAAATATGAAATCGTTTTGTCATATAGCTGAAACTAGCAGGATGTTACATGTCAGTTATATCTGAAAAGGTTTTTTGTTTTGTTTTGTTTAAGAGTGGGTCTGTCAGGGGTGCCTGGGTGGCTCAGTGGTTAAGCATCTGCCTTCGGCTCAGGTCATGATCCCAAAGTCCAGGGATTGAGCCCCGCATCAGGCTCCCTGTTCTGCAGGAAGCCTGCTTCTCCCTCTCTCACTCCCCCTGCTTGTGTTCCCTCTCTGGCTGTGTTTCTCTCTGTCAAATAAATAAATAAAATCTTAAAAAAAAAAAAAAAAGAAAAGAATGGGTCTGTCAGTTGACTTGACTGGTATATTGTTATGTACCCCTGAAAGATATCCAGATCGATTACATAATCGATGATACTTAGCAGTTGTGATGGGCCCCGCATTCTGAATGAAGTTTTACATAAACACTTTGTTCCATTTGTTTCAGACTCTCATAGGTTATGATGAACTGCCATGATAAAACAGAAAGTTTATGTGTTTGAAGGCTAATCAGTACCCAAAAGCGGCAGGTTAGTTTGCTAAAAATGATCTCTAATTATACAGATAATATTATTACAAATTCTCTTTCTACCAAAGAATGATGCTGTAACTGCATCATTAAGGAAAAGAAAGATCATTAAATTTGCTTTACCTTGTTTCTAAAACTTTCTATTCTGTTATTAGATGCAGGCAGTAATACACCAGATGTTTTTGGGAAAGTATGTTTTAAAAAAACAAATGTCTTAAATTAGACCCAATGAACAGTAACTTATTCAGTAAGAGTAGCTTAGTTAAAAGCTTTGTGAACTTCAGAAGGAAAGCACAAGGCTATACTTGGAATTCATTTTTACTGAGAAAAAAATAATTCTCAGAGGAAGCATCTTACCATGACTCACAGTTTTGCAATCATGAGAAAGGAGGAAGAGGCTGATGCTGAAATCAGTACTAAATACTTTTATATTATAGACATGTGGGAGATTTCCTTTGGCATGTTGAATAATTAGTCGTTTCTAGATTTAATGAGCAGCAAGTTTGCCTTTAACCCCTCTCACTATGCTGCTTTTTAATACAGGCATTTGGCCCAAGTAAGATCAAACTGCTGTGTTAATATCACGAAGTATGAAGTACTGTTTTTAGATCTTACAAGTAGAATACTTCTATTTAAGTAAACTGTATAGATGGTGTTTATTTGTACTACTGTAAAACAAACCCTGGAGAGGCTCTCACTTTTGAAAGTGATCTAGTATGATGCAGAAAATGTTTATAAATAAGCCCGAGGAACAAATAAAGTGAAGAAGCATATTCCAAAAAATCAATGATAACTTTCTGGAACATTTTTTTCAAGTGTCTGAAGCTGTGGTAAGATAGACTTGACATATAAATATTACACCTTTCCAGCATCATTTTCCAGTGCCTGGGAACATTGCCTTTGAGTGGAGCTGTACTTTGAATTTCTTGCTTTGATGCATTCCTGATTTTATTGGTGCTTAAAGGCAAAGTTTGGGTTTTATTTATTTTAAATGCATTAGAGAAATATTTGCAGAGTGACTGGATTTATAATAAATGCCTCTAACAAATAGATCCGTTAATAAACCGAGAAAACTGCACCCTTATGGATTCACTTAGAAAACAGATAGACTTGCTCAGTTGATGATTCTTAAACATGGAATATTTTTTGAAGCCGTTAAAAAGCATTAGTGGTTTTTTACACAAGGACAATCAAGTTTAAAATACGGGCCACTATTCTGTTAGATTCCAAGGAACGTAACCCTAGAAACGTGTTTAAATAGAGAGCACCAAGTAAAAGTCGGAAGGATATAGGCTGGAGCTTTACAGGGCCAAAATAAGCAATTACAAGGGGGAAGAATTCAGTGTATACACATGTGGCCTACATTATGGCGGGCAATTCTTGGGGCAGGGTTTTCAACTAAATTGATACGAGGACTCAACTCAGAGAATCTTTCCTTTGACCAGCTCTGACTTTCTGAGTCCACCCTTGCCCCCAGAGCCATGCTCAAGGTCAGCTTTCTCCAACTAACTAAAATGACCTTAATTTCTTATCACCAATAAAAAAAAAAAAATCGGCATCATCAGTTTTTCACTCGTCTATGTACTATGTTACATTGGTTTCAAGGTGTGCACATATGTGCGTGCCCACATGAGTGTGTGTTTCTGTGTATATATAAATCTTGTCTCCCATGCAGGACATTGCACTTCACCACGTGGGAAGCATGGCCTGATGCCTTTTTCCTTCCCATGGTGCTCAGTGTAGGACATGTTATTCACCATGAAGTGGTTCTACTGTAAAATTTCAGGCTGCTGAAGCCAAAGGGGTTTTTTAATGGGGTACACAGGAAGTATACCAGAATCCTTATTTTTGCCTGGTGGGGGATTCATTTTCATCTTGGACCTACGCTGGAATTTATTCTTCCAGCCAAAAGCAGTCGAATATACACCCCGTCCTTGTAACTGCTCAGCGCTGGCAGCATCCAGAGGCAGCAGACAAAGAGCACTCAGAGAAGACAGAAAGTTGCTGGACTGCTCAAAGGGAGACAGAAGCCAGTCCCTGTATAATAAATACGAGCAGGGGCCTGGTAGCTGACAGCAAGGAGTGAAACAGCCTGCAGATGAAAAACTGCATACAGTTTGGGGCACCTGGGTGGCTCAGTCGTTTAACCTCTACCCTCGGCTCAGGTCGTGGTCCCAGTGTTGCGGGTTCGAGCCCTGCATTGGGCTCCCTGCTCAGGGGAAAGCCTGCTTCTCCCTCTCTCACTCCCCCTGCTTGTGTTCCCTCTCTAGCTGCGTTTCTCTCTGTCAAATAAATAAATAGAATCTTAAAAAAATAATAAAACTACATATGGTTTGTGGAGACTCTAGATTGATATCTGAAAAGCAAGCAAAGATAGAAACTAGGAGTGCTCTACTATTTGTAATAAGGGATTTGCTATGATGAGGTGATAAACCAGTATCCAAAAGCGAGGAGTATAAAGAAAATATGGATAGTAAAGTGACAACAGATAAAAGAAAATTCGTTTGTGCTGTACCTGAATAAAGGCACTTGGCTAATCTCACTGAGCTAATAATAAAGAATTGGGAGAAGAATTTGCAAATGCTACTCAGTATTTCTAGTTTGTTATGTGTACATATCCTTAAATGTGGGGAAGCTCTAGCACTATTCTTATTTAATACTTTTCCTCCCAGAGCCTTGAGATAAAGAATCCCTCTAGGCATCATTAATGATAGAAATCTGAGCCTAGCTGCTTGTGGGCAGGGTTCCTGCCCCTATATGGAAATATACTAGGGTAGCACTGTTCCTAGAGGATCACTGTAGGAAAACTCATTCTCACCAGGATACAATACACCACCACCTGGCTGGGCTAACATACTTGTTCACTAAATCCTTGTGAATTTGTTTAAGAACCCCAAATATTGTGAATATAGGAATTTCTTCTTTTGAGCTCTTCTTTAACGTGAAACAGGATAAAGCTACCCAATAATCTCTACACATTTAAAAGAAAAAGGCAGGGTGAGGTTGGGTGCTTAATAACCTTGGAATTGGGAGAGAAAAACAGCAGACGTGACCTTTACCTTGGTCAGTTTACCTAGGCTCAGAGTCTGACATGCCAGCCAAAATAATCTTGTCGGTCACCCAGAGATTGTGAGTGTGAGGACGGCTAACTTGCATTTTCTAAATCCACAAGAGGCTGGAAAATGCCAACATTGTTAATGTCCTAGGTTACAACTTAGAACTCTTGGTTACCAGTGGCAAAAACCCCAATGCCAAGCTCACTTAAACACGGAAGAGACACATTGACTTAAATAACAAAAAAAGTTTGGAGGTTTAGTGGGCTTGGTGGTGAGGTTCAAACAATATCAGAATTATCTGGTTCCGTAGCTTGGGTTGGTTTCCCTCCACATGTTGGATTCATTCGCAGACATGCTCTCTCTTCTTGAGGAAAAACTTAATCATTGCAGCTTCAGACTTTACATCAGATGTGGGAGGGAGGGCTTCTCTCTCCCAACCATCCTGATTCTTCTTCTTCTTTCTTCCTTCTTCCTTTTTCTTCCTTCTTCTTCTTCTAGATTTTGTTTGTATATTTGACAGAGACAGCAGAGCAGGAACACAAGCAGGGGGAGTGGGGGAGGGAGAAGCAGCCCCCCCCCCCCGCAGCAGGGAGCCGAATGTGGGGCTCCATCCCAGGACCCTGGCATCATGACCTGAGCGGAAGGCAGATGCTTAACGACTGAGCCACCCAGGAGCCCCATCCTGATTCTTGTCATGGTTCACAAGGCTGTAAACCTATCTGTGGACCAATCACCAGACCAAAGAGCTGGGCTGTGCAAATTTACATTAGCCAGTCCTGAAGCTGAAGGTGAGGTCCTCCCCACCTGACTGTGCAGCCTGAGGGGAAGGATTAGTTATTCCTCAATGGGAAAGCTATGTATTATTACAAACTGAGAAGGATGCTGGGTGGGAGGAGGCGGCCTGCCTTCCGTTATACAATAAAAAACACAACTGAACTAGATATTCATCTCAGCGTTAACTAGCACATTCTTTTTCTCTAAGCAAGCTAAATAAAAATGGGGATACAAATTGTCAGGTTTTATGTGTGTGTGTGTGTGTGTGTGTGTGTGTGTGTGTGTACAAAGAATTTGATTGAGGGAAGTTATGTGGTTCAAACATTTTGTGGTAGCAACCTATTGTGTTCATCTTCGCCATCATCATTAGGTGATCTAGACATTAGTGGGTGGGGCCTCACTGCAGCCCTATGTGCCACACCTGTTACATGATGAAATTCTAGCTGGTTAAGCAAACTCTGTTGTAATTGATGCAGCTAGTTTCCAGCTGAGATTCATTTTAGAACGCTAACACAAAACTCTACTATTGCTCTGTTGGATTTTAGTGGATTCTACGCACTGGCACATTGCCTAGAACATGGTACTCAATTATTATTATTCCTCTTCCATTTTCTTGAAAGTGATGTCTTTTCGCAAAGTGTGTGACTTTAGGCAAATCGTTTAATCTCTCTGGATCTCAGATTTATCACTGGCCAATGAGACTAAATTCCATCCATCCTTTCCATATTCTCCATGACACTTTCTCACTAAAAGAGGTCATTAAATTGTCTCTTATTTTACATATTGTATATATTCATGTTCTACTTTGCTAAGTTAGCACACTGTAGCAAATCAACTCCAACTCTTTGTGCCTTGGAAAAAGAGAGGTTTATTTCTTACACCTGCTATGTACCAGCTGCTCTCTGCTCCATAGGTCATCCTCATCCAAGAACAGGCTGCAGGAGCAGTCTCTATCCAGGAAATGTCAGGGAGGGGTACTGGTAGAACCCATGCCGTGTATAGGTCACTTCTACTCACATTCTGTTGACCAAAGCAAGAAAACACATGACCAGGGAAGTATTAATGTGGCAGGAAATGAGCCAGTCTTACAAGAGAACGTAGATGACTGAAGGGCCGAAATACATAATTCTGTCATAAGAAAGGAGGACTTGGAAGAAACAATGCAATTTAGAGTGGTACTCACTGCCCAGGTACATTAAAAACTTAAATTATATTGCCTTATAGTACCTTATGTTGCCCGATTTTCTTATGTGAAATACAAAGCTACTTAAAAAATAAACTGTAGCATTTTGTAGCTACATTTACAGTAAACCCAGTAGAGAGGCTGAGAATAGGGGACCCCTCTGAGAAAGAAGAATGTCAATAAGAATCAAATCTTTTCGATGCAAACTCATTATCAGTTGTGGTTCTTTGCAATTTAGGAGATGTTGGGGGTGGTAACAAAACCCATGGTGATGAAAAAATAAGTAAGCGTCTTAGGTTTGTGACTTGATCTTTACTCTGACTTCTCATTACCTTTCAAAATCTGAACTTGGGTGACACAAATGATTATCCCTCAACAAAGTGATTTCTGGGGCGCCTGGGTGGCTCAGTTGGTTAAGCGACTGCCTTCGGCTCAGGTCATGATCCCAGAGACTGGGGATCGAGTCCCACATTGAGCTCCCTGCTAGGCGAGAAGCCTGCTTCTCTCTCTCTCAGTCCCTCTGCTTGTGTTCCCTCTCTGGCTGTGTTTCTCTCTGTCAAATAAATAAAAAATCTTTAAAAAAAAAAAGTGATTTCTGCAAGATTTTAATTTAACTTAATTTTTTCAAAAAGATTTTATTTATTTATTTGACAGAGAGATCACAAGTAGGCAGAGAGGCAGGCAGAGAAAGAGGAGGAAACAGGCTTCCCGCTGAGCAGAGAGCCCAATGTGAGGCTCAATCCCAGGACCCTGAGATCATGACCTGAGCCGAAGGCAGAGGCTTAACCCACTGAGCCACTCAGGTGCCCGATTTCTGCAAAACTTTAGTGGATTCCACACAGGTAAACATCGTATGAAACCACAGTACTGACATGGATGTGAGGTTCTCTTTCTCCTGAAGGGTTCCTGTGATAGCCAAGTCAGGGTAATGCAACTGTTCTCAAAGTGTAGTCCAGGAGAGGGAAGAGTCAGCAACATCTGGGAATTTGTGAGAAATACAAATTTTGGGGTTTCTGTGTGCCTTGGATGGTTAAAGTCTGCCTTTGGCTCAGGTCATGATCCTGGGGTCCTGGGATCAAGCCCCGCATCAGGCTCCCTGCCTAACAGGAAGCCTGCTTCTTCCTCTCTTTCTATGACACCCCTGCTTGTGCTCTCTCCCTCCCTGTCAAATAAATGAAATCTTAAAAAAAAAAAAATACAAACTTGGGGGCTTGTCTTTGTACCCAGTGAATTAGAAGTCTGGGGCTGAGATCCTGCCAAGTTGTCTGATTGGCACTGAAATTCACTAGTTTGGAAACCATTAGTCAAGGGTACTCTTAAGCGTCTAGGATTTCCAAAGTGACTGAGTGGTAGCTTGGTTCTTGAGTGGCTGATGGCACATCAGCACCTTGCCTTCCATCTCACAGAATCTAGTGCCATTTACAGTCTCCACTGAAACAACGTAGTCTCTACCGCCTGGGGTTCTAAAGCTTCAACTAGATTGCTGACATGGATTAGTGTGAGAAATATTTCTATATCACCGCATATTTGCTTAAAAAATATGTTTTAGCTATTTGCCTCAGTATGCCACTTTGACCAATGTTATGTGATCTCGAAATGAAAAACCTTGTCTTATTTTAGAGTCTGCTTTGCCAAAAATATTTATGGCTTTCCCAGCTTTGCCAGGATAGGAAAGCTGCAAGAGTTTGGTTTATAGCAAGCCGGTTTGTGTAGGTCAAGAAGGCCTGTGGAAAAATCTGAACTGTGCCTCTTTCCCAAACCAAATGCAGGCCCCGGTCCAAGAAAAGAGAAATAAACACTCAGGTGAAGAATTGTTCGTTTCTTCTGGAATATTTAAAAGATCTTTCCCAAGAAGGCTTTATTTAGGATCAGAGAACTAGGATTAAAAATAAAGCATTAGTGAGAATTAGTGACTTTAACATTTGGGATTGATAATTAGATAATACTTTGTTTCTAGCCTGTTTGAAATCTATAGATCACTGTGGGGTAAGTCCCCTCTTTAGCACAGGTATGTACCGACTAAACCTACCATTGTTACTCTGATTGATGTTTCTTAAAGGAATTTGAGTATTTTTGTAGATTTCTTTAAAAAGAACTTTTGTTTTAGAAAGTCATGTTACTTAAAAAAAAAAAAAAAAAAAAAGGGTGGCACCTGGGTGGCTCAGTTGGTTAAGCAGCTGCCTTTGGCTCAGGTCATGATCCCGGAGAGCCGAGATCGAGCCCCACATCGGATGCCCTGTTCGGCGGGAAGCCTGCTTCTCCCTCTCTCACTCCCCCTGCTTGTGTTCCCTCTCTAGCTGTGTTTCTCTCTGTCAGATAAATAAAATCTTAAAAAAAAAAAAAAAAGGTTGACTTCTGTAACTGGAAATTTTCTGCCTAGTCTTATGCATTCTACTTCGCAGTGTTTACAATTTATGCATTTAGATGGTTGCCTGACATTTCTACATAGTCATTGTGATATTTTGTTCAATTTCTTCCTTTACAGGAAGGTACAAACTGAGGAGGGGGACAGGACATAAAGATAATGGTAATATGCTGATAGTTGATATGGGAGTAAAAAAAAAGTTAAAGGCTACCTTTCAAAGTTCATTTTTATAATCTGCTTTCCCAGGACACGTGGGTCTGGGAGCCTCAATGAATAGGGTGCTATCATCAAAGATATGGGGCAAAATAATTACCATAAAATGTATTTCCTAGCAACCGTGGTAGCTGCTGCTGCATCTCATTTTTCTGTCTTGCCCCCTGCCTCACAACTCCCATGTGGACATTCCCTTGGTGACATCACTCATATTACGACACAGCCTAGTCTTCATTTCAGTTTCAGTGGTACTTGGGGTAAAAGAAAGAGAAGCACCTTCTCATGATTCAACTGTACAGACGTGTTCCTTCTTCTCCCACAGTAGCATATTCCCCACTCCTGTTTGATTTACTGATTTAGTCTCTTACAGCCTCCTTTCCCTCAAGAGTCTGGCACCCGTTTCCCGAGCGCCGTTCCAGAAGACAGTTTGTGTGACATATTATTTTGCTTCTCTCTTGCCCTCATTCCCAGTGTGTTCCAACTCAAATTCAAAAACAGTCCTTCCAGGCATGAGCTTTTTTTCTTTGTCGAATTTACATAGTCCCTGAGAGGTAAAGAGTGCACCATTTTTGCCTAAATGCTATTAAAAATAAAGCTTAGGAACCCATTGCCAGTCTCATAAGGATGATTACGCCTTTCAAAAATACAATCCTAGCCAGCCCTCCTCAGCATAGCTGGAGACAACCAGATTTGTGGTCAACTTAGGCCCTTCTACTGTAACTCTGAGACCATATAGAAATAAAGCCTTTTTGTTTAAAAAATATCACTTATACAATTTCAATAGTCATTACCTAGGCCAGCCTTTCTGGGGCCCAGAGAAGAGTGTTGCTGAGTTAGTGGGGGAGTAAAAGAGTTGCAAGGCTGTGTCAGGCTGACCTCTCACTTGATTATTGGTGCCTATTATGGACTAAATATTTGTGTTTCCCCAAAATTTCTGTGTGGAAATCCTGACTCCCATTGTGATAGCATTAGGAGGCAGGACCTCCGGGAGGGCGGAGTGCTCATAAATGGGAGCAGGGAGACTGCAGGGAGCTCTCTCTACTCCTCTGTGTGTGAGGACACGGGGCAAAGTCAGCCATCTGCCACCAGGAAGTAGGTTCTCACGAGATGCCAAATCCGCTGGTATTGATCATGGACTTCCAGCCTCCAGAACTATAAGCAGATGTTTGTTGTTTCAGCCACCAAGTCTATGTATTTTTGCTATCGAAACCCACGTGAAGATAGTACCCAGAAATGCTGTGCCAGGGAGGAGCCAAGTGCCTGGATGGCAAAAACTTAAATAAGAAAATCAAGATCCAAGACAGTAGGTAAAATATTTTATGGAATGAAGCACTGCCGTGGGGAAGGAGCTAAGATGGAAGCATTGACTGAAGAATGGAATCAGTAGACATAAAGGAGTCCAAAGGGTCCAAGAGAGATTCAGAGCACAGAGGTCTACAAGCACATGTTGTCTGTGACAGTGGTCTTCTTATGCATGAGATGAGGAGCGTGGTCTTTAACAGCTATTCCAGACCTGCATAAACCACATAAGCCGTATTTTACTATCCTTTCCATTATTTAGAGAGTAGGAGCTTCCTTAGACTTAACTTTCGCTGTAAGCTGCTGTGTCCATTGAATTCAGCTGTGATCAACACTGAATCAACCCTTCAGTACCTTTACTTTAACCTTTCTTTCAACTTTCAGATGCTTCTCTGTGTTGCATTTATATGCAAACTTGACCCCCCACTTTCTACCTCTTTCGAGTTTCCTGTTTGACTGGTAGATCTTACTGATTGTCTATCCTCAGCTAAAACACCTCTAGTGAAGGAGCATCACCAGTTCCCAAAGTGGTTGATCTTTTCATTTTCAAATGGTTTTAACTGTTAGAAATTTCTTCCTTCTGTAGCCAGATCACAAAAGCATGTACTCTACAATATGGTTCAGCAACAAAGTGTAGCTTCTTTACTGTACCAACGGCTGCATTGATGTCAGTAATACCTGCCCACTACACTACACACAGACACACACATGGGCACACAGACACACAGAGACACAGACACACACATACACAGAGACACAGATGGACACACAGACACACACACACATACACACGGACACAGACACAGACACACACATACGCACAGAGACACACACAGACACACACACACAGACACACACACACAGACACATACACACGGACACACAGACACATTAACACACAGACACACACATGTGGACATATAGACACACATGGACAGACAGACAGACAGACACATACACACAGACACATGGACACACAGACACACACATATGGACATATAGACACATGGACACACGCGAACATACAGACACACACACGGACACACACAGAGACACACATGAACACACGGACACACATGGAGAAACACACACGAAGACACACAGAGACACACAGATACACACAGACACGCACATACACACAGATACACACGGACACACAGAGACACACACATGGATACATATGGACACATACAGAGACACACACAGACACACACACAGACACACACACAGACACACAGAGACACAGCACACAGACACAGACACACACACACACACAGACACGCACACACAGACATTCCAGAAAGTGTGGACATTGTAGGCTTACAATGGCTCATATTTCTGTCTCTTTCCATTCAAAGTGGAATATTCATTATTTCCAGATTTCACCTCCCTTTCATGGCTGGTTTCAACTAAACGTTTTTGGTGATTGAATTTCCTTAGGTCACTGCCTAGTCTGTCAGGTTTTACTCCTGCCAGTTTGTTCTCCCAAGAGGATATCTAAGGATAAGAGGCCACCTTCCTATGTTTTCCTGTCATCAGGGAAGAAGGTTCCTCCTATTCGTATGGTACCCTCCAGATTACCTTCTGTCTGAGGTGGAAGTGTCACGTGGTCTGCCTCTTGGCCTTGAGAATTTTGAGGGATGAATGGTCCCATCCAGTATTTTAAGCAAATGTGATAGCACTCAGCACTGCAGCTCATGGACCTGGCCATTTTACCTCCATTGTGGAGGAACTCACCCATGGTAACCTCTTTAATTTAAGGTCAGGTCTCTGTTCATCTAGTGATGCTGTTAGCACAGTGGCAGCCCCTCACTGGGGCATGTAGGAAGCACTGGGTTCCCTAGACAAAGTACAAGCCAAGGGAAACCAGGAACTGACCTCTACTTGGTAGCTACATCCAGGATCCACAAGGGCCTCTGGGGTATCTTTTCTTAGCAATGTTTGGTGTGACTCCAAGCTGAAGGCTGTCACCTTCCTTGGGACCTGAAGCTCCCTGTTGCTACATGAGTGTGGGGTGGGGGAACTGTCCCTATTGCTGACATTCACATTCATTCTCACTGCATTTTAAAGCTCAGCCAGAAATTGAGAAGAAGAATGGAACCCTGTTCCCTTCTGATCCTCTTGCTCTACTTTATCTCCCCTCTCCCACAATCCCTGAAATGAGACTTTTTTTTTTACCTGACATCTGTCCAAGTGAGCAAGCCTGATGGCCAGTGGTGTGCTGATAAATGTTTAAAAACTGGCACTTCGCAGGAAGAAAGCGGATTTGTAGTGTTTGCAGATGTTCATAGGGTGAGTACTCCTACACAGCCGGTTTCTAACTACCAGCATGATGTCTCTACACGAGTTATGGAGTGATGCATGTACTTGGCTCTTGGGAGCCGGTACCAGGCCACTGCAGCACAACTACTTCAGGCCTAGGGATCATTCACGAAGCAGCAGATTTGCTAGGCTGCTGTCTATGACCCAAACCCTTTAGTTTTCCTTGGTTGGTAGACTAATAAAATTTTTTCTCCCTTTTTAGTCCAGTTTAACTGCAATGAAAGTGCATAGTCAGGGAGGATTATGGTTTGTTTCATGCATTTATCAAATTTTCCCATTTCAGGAAACGGTTTCATGCTATTTGAGCAGCCAATAAATCACACCTTGTCCGTCTGTTGATTCATGACCTTGGGAGTTCCTGGGTAGAATTCAAAACTGACCCTTATAAACAGAGGGCAAGGAGGGCTGGCAGAAAGAGGCAGAGCACTCCAGATTGGTAGGTGGCTTCAGTAAGCCAGGGGAGTGAGGTGCAAGGCTTGTGAGGGGAATGACCACAGGGCAGTAGGTGACTGCACCTGCCCTCTCTGAATCTTGACTTTATGTAGAAGACTTAGCCAGCTTTAGTCCCATGTCCCATCCAGATGGTCTTAGTAACATATTATTCTTTCAAGGCTGCATTCTTAAAGTGGCTTCTAGTGTGGGAACTGTGGGCAGAACATACATTCTGAGGATGGGGCAGAGATGGGGAGCCTCTAAGCGCCTGGGCCCAGCTTGGAGGCCACCTGGCTATTAAATCCTCTCCATGCCTTCCTCAGACTTAATCTGCATTTATCTCTCTTGGGATTTGTAGCATCTGGTATTAGCACAAAATTCCATGACTTCTCCTTACATGGTGATATGCAATAGTTTACATATTGAAATACAAATTAATTTATCACAAAATTTTCTCCATTATATATCTTTCGTTTTTTTTTTTTGAGGTATAATTGACAAGCTATCTATCTATCTATTTATTCATTTATTTATTTATTTTAAAGCTTTATTTATTTGAGGAAAGAGTGTGTTACAGGGAGAAGCAGAGGGAGAGGGAGACAGGGAGCGAGAGAGTCTTAAGCAGACTCTGCATTGAGCACAGAGTCTGACACTGGGCTCTATCCCAGGATCCCAAGATCACAACTTGAACAGAAACCAAGAATTGGATGCTTAACCAACTGTACCACCCAGGTGCCCCTTGTTTGTAATAGATTTAACATGCACAATGTGATGATTTGGTGTATATATGCATTGTGAAAGAATTCCCCCATCAGGTTAGTCAACAAGTCCATCACCTCATGTATTTACACTTGTTTTTATTTTACTTTAACCGATAAATTAATTTTGGTGAGAACATTTATATTCTACTATCTTGGCCAATTTTAATTATACAATATGGTATTATATCATCTTCAGTTATCATGTTATAAATGAGATCCTCAAAGCATATTTATCTTATAACTGAAAGTTTATACCCTTGACCAATCTACCCTTATTCCCCACATACTCCAGGCCCTTTGCAACCATCATTCTCCCCTCTCTTTCTGAGTTCAGCATTTCTTCTTTGTAGATTCCACATACAAGTGATACTACACAGTATTTGTCTTTCTCTGTCTTACTTATTTCACTTCGTATAATGCCCTCCAGATTCATCCATGTTGTTGCAAATGACAAGATTTTTTTTTTCTTAAGGCTGAAAAATTCGTGTGTGTGTGTGTGTGTGTGTGTGTGTGTGTGTGACTTTTCCTTTATTTTTCTTGTCGTAGACATTTAGGTTGTTTCCGTACTTTAGCTATTACAAATAAGAGCCATAAATAAACTGCATAATTCTTTTTCCAAAAAAATAAAGGTTGCAAAAAACAGGGAAGTACATATCTCTTTGCAGTAATGGTTTCATTTCCTTTGGATATATCATCAGAAGTGCCATACCATTTTCTATAATGTCTGTACCAGCTTATAATCCCATCAACAGTGCACAAGTGTTCCCTTTTCTCCAGTCCTGCCAGCATTTGTTATTTTCTCTTTTTAATGGTAGCCATCATAACAGGTTTGAGATATCTCCTTTATATTAAAACTGGGAGATTATAAATGATCTAAGTGGGTAAGTCATCATTTATTCATTATTAATAAATTTTATTTTAATACAGTAAAGGTGATTGTTTTGGTTTAGGATTCCCAGGAAGCAGACCCTGACCAAGGATTTCAATGCACATAGTTTATTTGGGAAGCAATCCCCAGGATGCACTGGGGGAGGGGGTGGTGGTGGGAGTGAGGAAGTGAAACGAAAGAGAAGGGGAAAGAGAGCAGGTGCATTAAAAACGCAGGTTAGCCTCAAGGAGCCTCCCACGCACAATCTCTTTGGAAGCTTCTGTGAGACCGTGCAGAGCACCATCTCTTAATGTTGCACCTGAGGTATAAGGAAGCTAGAGTGTTAATTTATCCATTTCCATTTGTCATTGACTGGGGTCTACTCCCCTGGACTCTGGCTGCCTAGCACTTCTGACCTGTTTTAAGTGTGGATCAAGCCTGGACCGGTGGCTAAAGAAAGACCCCAGGCAGAGGGACCCAAGTGTGAATACAAAGAGGTGTTTGTAGACAATTTTAGGGGAAGTACTGATTGATAAGTGGGGCACTAACAGTGTCCCCTCCAGGCCACCCCTTGCTCCACCCATATCCACTTAGGCCCTACTTGAAATTAATCTGTTTTGTTAGTGATTCTCTAAAGTGCTGGCAAGTTTCTCTCCCTCTGTCTCTCTCTCTCTCTCTCTGTGTGTCTGTGTGTGTGTGTGTGTGTGTGTGTGTGTGTGTCTCTGTCTCACACACACACACACGCAAACACACACAATTTCTGAAGCAAAACTGCTTCTACCCATTTTAGAATCTCCTCACTTCCAGCTAGCCCTTGTGCTGGCCTAAGTCTCCTGTTGATGGGGGAATACTGACCTAGACCTGTGAGAGCTCTGAGCCATGCCTCATCTTGATCTTGTCTGATTATCCACTGAGATGGAAAGCACCAAGAGGAGCCTCAGTGAATTCCTGGATTTCAGCCCTATTTCTCGGTGCTCCCATTACAAGGCAGCAACCCTCTTCGCTCATGACAACCAGTATGGTAACTTCTCTGCTTGCTCAGCCATTGGCATGGGATGCCCAATATGTCCGGGCAGCAGCCGAAGTTCCAGGTGTCTGAAATCCTGACCTTGTACCAGGCAGAGGCTCTGTTTCCCCCTGCCCTGCTTTATCTGCACCATTATGAGGTCTTTCTCTGTTCTTTTCCACTAGGAACTCCTGGCCTGCCACAGTGGGTGAGATGGGCACTCTTCTGCAACCAGCAAAAATCAGCATCTGCTGCACTTAATGCTAGAAAGTGTCTGTTAGGAAAGGGGGCTGTGATCTTGTGGTTTATAATAAGAAAGATGTATTTGTTCTCACAACGGAACTCCTAAAACTCTTGGAACTTTCAACGTGCCCAGGGCGATAAAGGTGTTTTTTGTTATGTTAATGAGTTGGCTTTTGGAAGGCTTCTCAGAGTGGGGGCTGGTTGCCAGGAGAACCTACCAGGTGTTTAGTGGGTTGGAGATTTCAGCCCCCTCCCCCACCTCCGGGGAGCAGAGAGGGGCTGGGGATTTAATTAATCACCAAAGGCCAATGATTTAACTAATCATGCCCATGTGAAAAAGATGTCCTAGAAACTCAGAACGGGAGGGTTTGGAGAGCTTCTAGGTAGGTGAACACAAGGAGGTTCAGGGAGAGTGGCAAATTCAGGAGTTCTGCCCCCTTTCCCCATGCCCTGCCCTATGCATCTCTTCCATTTGGCTGTTCCTGTGTTGTGTTCTTTTACCACGAACTGGTAATCTAGCAAGAAGTGCTTCCCTGAGTTCTGTGGGCAGCTCCAGCAAATTAATTGAGCCTGAGGTGGAGTTCATTGGAACCTCTAATCTATATCCGATAGGCCAGAAGTGCAGGTGACAAGCTGGGCTTCCAGCTGTTGTCTAAAGGTTGCGGGAAGAGGAAGCTCTTATAGGACTGAGCCTTTGGCCTGTGGGATCTGATTATCTCTGGGTAGAGAGTCTCAGAATTGAGTTGAACTGTAGACACCCATCCGGAGTCTGAGAACGGTTTGCTTGGTAATGTAGGGGAAGAAAACTCACACTGGAGGGGCGTTAGATAGGAGGTGAAGAACTGCTTTTTATATTGTGAGCTGTACATTTATATACATAATTGCATCTTGATAGCTGGACTCTACTTTTTTTTTCATTCAAAGTATCCCTTATTTTATTTTATTCTTTTTGTTAGCATTTGGGCATCAAAAATCTTTACATAAGGAAGGCCTGGGGACAGAGAAAAGGGAATAAAGCTAAACAAAAATAACCCATGTCCTCCTGATTTTCAGGACCTCTTCAATAAGGACAGGGAATGACCACTGTAAAAGTGAGCAGGACGCGAAGTACTCAGTCACTGACTACAACGTGTGAGTTTTCCGCAATCAAGTGGTAACAGAGAGTAGTCTGTTCAGATCCCACTTAGTTCTACGGCTTGGGTGCAAGAGGGAACTTATTTTAGCTGTCGGCCCAAATATATTGGTTAAATTATTACCATTTTAATTTAGAGACAGCTGAAAAAATACATGGCAATTACTCCCAGTGACCACTAGATTCAAGATGTCTTTTCATTCATTCATTATTAAGGATTGGGCTTTTGTAAGAGGAGGTGACGGTGACCTCTCCCTCTCTCTCTCCCTCTTTCATTTAACACCTCTTTCATAGAGGTGCTGTGAGGATTTCTGCCTGTGTGGTAATGCAGTTCAGTAGCCTGCTTTGAATTTGTCAGTGGAAAAGGTGTTATAAAATTTTAAAGTAAAAAATATACTACTACTAATAAGGATGTTGATCTTGAAATGCAATATGAAAACCAGAGACTGGAAATTTAAAATTTGTAATGAACTGCTCTAAAGCTGTGATCTCTTCAGACCTCGGGAGCTCAGCAGGGGTGGGCCCAGGGAAGGCTTGGATGGAAGAAGCTGCAGGATGTGGTGGCGGTGATTCAGTAGGTGGCCCTCTTCCATCCCAAGGTGGTCCTGAGCCAACTCCCAGCCCTGGGTTATGGAGCGCCGTGCTGTAGGAGAACCATCCATTGGATGGGATGTAAGACCGAGGTTCTGACCACTTCTGCTCATTAAAAATTCCAGGACCTTTTTATAAGATTAAGGATGTATCCTTGTGTTTGACAATCTGGTTTTAGTTGGGTAGCAATATTGGCTTCTTAGGAAGGTCTTGAAAAAAGAAGATGCATAGAAATTTCAGGAGGATGACTAACATTCCTAGAGGAGAAAATCTAGACAGATTAACTCACAATCTTATCCTGAACTCTTATTTTACAGAGTAGCAAAACCAAACACCTGTTTCACTTTCCAACTGGGGTGTAAATGCATTTGTAGATAAGAGATAGATCCCTTTTCTTGATAAGTTTATATAAGAAGGACAAATTTATATAATATTTATATAAGAAGGGCAAATCCAGTATTTGTATAAGGTGATGAAATGACTTGTATTTTGAGGTATTTTCTGGGCTTTTTTTTCAGTTGCTTGAATAACTGTTATTTGGGATAAGAAATGGAAAAACATAGGTCATGAATGTTTTGATTTAGAATAATCAAAGCTTTTCCTGACCCTGTTTATCTTTATGTCACCAATAACTTGTAGAACTCTTCACTGTGTGTCACCTATAACTTTATATGTAATACGTTAATTATGGTTACAAAAATCAGAGCAAGAATGTCACATTTATTTTTAATAAGAAATGGACGAAGGTAAAAAAAAGAAAGAAAAAATCAATATAAAGATTAGGTCAAAGAGAGGAGAGTAATTATCAGAGAAAACTTATACATTCCTCTAGATTTATTTAGAGTCACCCTTTTTTGGAATGGGACGAGAACTACATTGCTTTCTTCCATGCATCACTTACTATTCTTATTGAGCTCAAAATACCTTGTTTCTAGATTTTGGTTAAAGAAAATCATTGAGCCTAAGCTCTGTATGTAATTTGCCATTTCTGTGGAAAGTTACCATAGCACTGTGGTTCCAGTAGAATGAAAAAAATGCCTCACTGTTTCAGGCAGACATCAACTCGGATTAACTCATATGGCCTCTGAATGTGAGATACTGAATGTATTGAGAAGCCCAGATGTCTTCTTCTCTGAACTCCATAGTAATGGAAGAAATAGTAGACTAGCATATTGTTTTCTTTATTTAAATCTCTTTGTGAGTAAATAATAATTACCTGTGCACACTGATTACTTTCCTACAGTTTCTACAGGTAGTTATTTTTAAATGCTGTACTTTTACACTTCTGCCATTCTTATTGTGTGAGACCCAACCAGACACGCCATAGTCATAAATGAGATGGCCCTTTGGGGCTAAGGCTTTAAGGGATGCAAGGATATAGGAGACAGTATGATAAGAAATAGCCGTAGATTCTGTAGGATCCAGTGCAGCTGCAGATACTTAATAACATGTAAATGTGAAGCGTGTAGGATAACTAGTCAAGTGCCAGTGTTCTTCATCTGCGTTTACTTAGAGATGCCACGTACACAAATTGCTGGATCACGACATTGACAGGACAGGAATCCAGACTGAATTGTGGGGTAATCAAAGCACCTGAAATATCTTTGTCTCTGTTTATATTTACACAATTAGGATGCTATTATCCTCTCCACCCATTTCTCATGTTTCATGTGAGCAATGTTAATACATCATCTTCGAAAGCAAAGACCGAAGCTATTTAAATACGGGTATCCCCCAAAGTTCATGATGCATTACTTTGTTTCTCCAAAAGACCCACGTTAGTACTTGTTTTCACGAAATGAAACACATCGGAGGGGGATTTTTGTTCTTCGAAAAAAAGGCAAGAAGTGCACATAGCATTCAGTGTATGTCTTGCAGCAAGTTGAGCTGTTAACGAGGTAATGTAGCCCAAGAGGGGGGAGGAGCGCTGGGGAGCTCCTTCATGGGAACTCTGCTTCGAATCTCAGCATTAAGCTGCCCCAACTCTGACCTGTGTCTGGGAACATCTGTACTTCATCTGGATTGATGTGTCCATGCATTAGTGAGATGTGTCTGAAGGGATCAGAAAAGCCTGAGAGGTTATTTTGGAGATCTGGGAGTGTTCAGAATTTTCCCAGTAGATTAATGATAATTGTTTCTTTGCTTTACTCCATTTTGGCTTACAAAAGTTTTCATGGATATACTCTCCTTTCAGATTGCAGTGGAAACCTGAGCTTGTAAGTATTTCTTTTAGGATAAACTGCCTTATAATAGCCAAAGACTAAATCTTTGTATTTTTAATTTTCTAAATTTTCTCTTTACATGTTATTTAGCAATTATTTTGTAACAAATTAACCAAACATCCAAAAAATTCCAGCGTGTGAACAGTGTAGAGAAATCCAGCACATTTGTAAAAACAGCATGCCACGGGACGCCTAGGTGGCTCAGTTGGTTAAGCATCTGACTCTCCACTTCAGCTTAGGTCATGATTTCGGGGGTATGGTATCGAGCCCTGCATCAGGCTCCGTGCTGGGTGTGGAGCATGCTTAAGACTCCCTCTCTTCCTCTGCCCTGCCTGCTCATGCTTTCTCTCAAATGAAAAAAAAAAAGACATGCCTAAGCATAGGCAGAAGTAATAGCGATTCTTTTTTTTTTTTTAGCAGCATAAGAGATAATGTAGAATGTAAATTTTTCTTTTTTTAAAATTTTTTAAAAGATTTTATTTATTCATTTGACAGAGAGAGGAACCGCAAGCAGGGGGAGCAGCAGAGGGAGAGGGAGAAGCAGGCTTCCTATTGAGCAAGGAGCCTGATGTGGGACTAGATCCCAGGCCCCTGGATCATAACCTAAGCCAAAGGCAAATGCTTAACCAACTGAGCCACCCAGGCGCCCCTAGTTTTTTTGTTTTCTTTTTATGTCATATATTCGCATGTAGTCATGGGAAATAATTTTGAAATTCACATACTCTTTATCCAGTTTCCCCCAATGGTAACATCTTGAAAAACTGTAGTACAATATCACGAGCAGGATATTAGCATTGATATAATTAAGATACAAAACAGGTTCAGCAACACCTTGATCCCTCCAGCTGAAGTTTATAGCCATACATATTTCCTAACCATTCAACCCCACCTGACCTCTGCCAGTCATTAATGGCTCTCCATTTCTATACCTTCTTTTTAAATTTCAGAAATGTTCCATAAGTGGGATCATACAATATGCAACGTTTGGCAGTTCACTTTTTTTGCTCAGCACAAATCCCTGGAGATTAATCTAAGTT
Source organism: Spilogale gracilis (assembly GCA_004023965.1). Classification (NCBI taxonomy): domain Eukaryota; kingdom Metazoa; phylum Chordata; class Mammalia; order Carnivora; family Mephitidae; genus Spilogale; species Spilogale gracilis. The sequence continues at coordinate 137,576 of PITA01002098.1, read as the reverse complement.
TTTGTATCAATAGTTAGCTGCTTTTAATTACTGAGTAGTATTCTGAGAGATATCCTTTTTAAGTTCGAAACACCTTACTAGGAATGTTGCTTTAGCTAGAGAATCCTTGTTTTTGTTGTAAAGTGCACAATGGAAGAATTATAACACATAATGAGAAGATTATTTCTTGCTGCAATCTACTTTCAAAATTCTGGTAGTTTAAATGAACTATGAGCAACAACAACATGAATATAGCTGGAAAACACTGCTGACATATTTTGAAGTTACCCACTAATATAAACATGTATCCCTGATCATGAGAAGTAATACAACTGTTTTGTTCTCTTCTTTATCAGCAAAATCAGACCTAGAGCATTCCAGAATGCTGCTGATAAGCAAATATGAAGGCTACAATATACAGAAGGGCCAAAATCCATGTTGCCTAATAAATTGTTCTTTTTTTTTTTTTTTTTAAGATTTATTTATTTGACAGAGAGAGACACAGCAAGAGAGGGAATACAGGCAGGGGGAGTGGGAAAAGGAGAAGCAGCTTCCCGCTGGACAGGGAGCCCAATGCAGGGCTCAGTCCCAGGACCTTGGAATGTTAACCTGAGCAGAAGGCAGACCCTTAATGACTGAGCCACTCAGGTGCCCCCAGTAAATTGTTCTACAAACTGGGAATTTCTCTCTTGAAGAAAACAAAGCTTCATAAAGATTTCAAATATTTTGAATGCTGCTATATATGGAAACTAACAAACTCTGATTTTGGATTTCCCCCAAAACAGAACTGGGAAATATATTAGAGAAGAGGCAGGTTTTATATCAATGTAAGGGAAAGCTCTCCCCCACCCCAATTTTATTGAAATATAATATGTAGAGACATTTGGCTGATTATGATTTCCTCTAAAATGATAAGGAAGTTCCAAACACTTTACTAACCTTTAAAAACACTAGTTGGTTTCATATAAAAGAGGATAAATTTATAGATAAAAGTTTTTTCTGAGTTAAGGACAATTTTTTCCCGGAATCTTGCTAGGACATACACAAAAAGTAAAAGTTTGGGTGCTATTATAACTTAGTAAAAAATTAACTTTAAGGGGCGCCTGGGTGGCTCAGTTGGTTGGACGACTGCCTTCGGCTCAGGTCATGATCCTGGAGACCCGGGATCGAGTCCCACATCGGGTTTCCTGCTCGGCGGGAAGCCTGCTTCTCCCTCTCTCGCTCCCCCTGCTTGTGTTCCCTCTCTGGCTGTGTTTCTCTCTGTCAAATAAATAAAATATTAAAAAAAAAATTAACTTTAAAATTCAGTAGTATTGGAATATCAAAAGAAATAGTCTATAACTGTATAATTTTTTTCTATCAAGTAACGATCAAATTTTTCTCTATAAGTGTGCTCTAATTGAAAACACAAATGATTCTTAAATTCTAACATTTTAAATTGTTCTATTTTGATGGAGGTAGATTGGAGGTGGTTGCTCAGGCGATTAGTAAGAGCTCAGTCTTAGATAATTTATCGGTAATTTTTTTGGTGGGCCCTGTACTTCTACTTCTTCTGCCAAAGTAGATTTTTTTTTCATGCTATTACATATTACTTTTAAATTTTGGCAAAATTTGTTCCTCTTTATAAAAGCACTTGAGGTGTCCCTTTAATAGAGAAGACTGTTATGGCAGACTTTAGTAGATATAGGTTGCAGTTCATTCATGAAGATGATGTTACTGAAAATCCCTGCAACTCCTCCCCTCTTACGTGCTCTCTGCCCACCTTTGCACCACCAACAAAATATTTAGTTTCTTTGATTGCCTTATTTTGTGGCTCTATCCGGAGTTCAGTGGGAGAGAATTTTTGCTTTGTTTTGCAACTAAAGTGAATGGTCTTAAAGAATAAGACACCAGAGTAAATCTTTATTACTTCCAGGCTTTTGTCTACATACTGCATGTATTTGAGATTAGGGTTATTATTATTTTTTAAAATATTTTATTTTTTTTTAAAGATTTATTTATTTGACAGAGAGAAACACAGCCAGAGAGGGAACACAAGCAGGGGGAGTGAGAGAGGGAGAAGCAGGCCTCCTGCCGAGGAGGGAGCCTGCTGTGGGGCTCAATCCTGGGTCTCCAGGATCATGACATGAGCCGAAGGCAGTCACTTAACCCACTGAGCCACCCAGGCGCCCTGAGATTAGGGTTATTTTTAAAATAATTATTACTGGGCGCCTGGGTGGCTCGGTGGGTTAGAGCCTCTGCCTTCCGCTCGGGTCGTGATCTCAGGGTCGTGATCTTGGGGTCCTGGGATCGAGGCCCGCATCAGGTTGTCTGTTCGGGAGGGAGCCTGCTTCCTCCTCTCTCTCTGCCTGCCTGTGATCTCTCTCTCTGTCAAATAAATAAATAAAATGTTTAAAGAAATTAAAATAATTATTACTGAACAGAAATTAGTTCACTCTCAGTCCAACCCAGAACAGAAATTAGTTCACTCGCCATCCAACCCCCATTCTTCTACTACGACTTACTTCTACAGACACAATTGGAAATTACTATTCGTAATGATGGGTCTGAGACACTGCAAGATTTTGAATCATCCCAGAAAGATTCAATTAAGCCTGCCATGCTGATGGCGCTAAAGCAGAGAAGTAGAACAATTTATTTAAAAAACAAAAACAAAAAAAACCTCTTTAACATAGTAACATAAGTAATTTTTAAGCTCTTACCACTCATACTTTTAAAAAAAATATTTTATTTATTTGAGAGAGAGTGAGAGAGAAAGCATGAGAGGTGAGAAGGTCAGAGGGAGAAGTAGACTTCCTTTGGAGCTGGGAGCCCGATACAGGACTCGATCCTGGAACTCAAGGATCATGACCTGAGCTGAGGGCAGTTGCTTAACCAACTGAGCCACTCATGTGCCCCTACCACTCACACTTTTTATAGTATTTTGCTATTTCTATAGAAATAGATGTACAATAAATGCATTCTCATCTCTCCTATGTGATTCAGGTCCCTGTGCTCTGCTCTCATGGCTTGTGATTTCCTTCCTCCTTAATACCCTTGTTCCCTGAGGCTGAGACATGGAAGATGTCAAGAATTCTAGAAAGGGAAGTGGTTAGTCTTCATTTATATACAGAACATCCTCTTTAGATGCATATGTATGAGACTCTTATGTGAAAAGCAGGCTGATTTCACATACACAAAACAGTTTATTATTATTGGGGAGTCTAACAAAATATATGTTTGTGTCCTTACATATATTTCACTTTTTGAAGAGTTACCAGTCTAGAGGAGTTATTGAAATTACAGGTGTAAGTAATGAGTTATTAATATTATCAATGAGAAGAACTGATAACACATCAATGTATGGGAGGAAAGATTTGGATTCTAGGCCTGGCCAAGATCATGTCTATTTTACAAATTATACCTAATATGTCTTATCTTCAAATTTTAGAACTAGGTAAAAGAACTCATACATATGTGTTGGAGACCAACTGAGGGAATTTATGGGGAAGTGACTGGAAGGAAGGGCTAAGAAAGATGAATATGGTAGTCAGCAGCAAGCTACTGAGACTTTGGGATTCATCCAGTGTTTATAGTAACAACTTTCAGAAGGAGTTATATTTTATTAGTGAATCAAGTACTAGCTGTTTCAAAAATTCCCAGATAAAGTGCCACTGGTTAGAACTGTCCTGTGTCTGAGATTAGGATCTCCTCGGGCCTGTGCCTGAACCCTTTGTCTGCAAAAGGCTTTGTCCCTTAAATCTGCTGGGACAAATATGATTTTCTGCATGTGCCACAAAGTGAACAAGGTTGGGCAGCCCTGTACCTAAAGCACTCTGAGTTCCTTGGCACCTTGTTTAGAAAAGGTGGAACCAGCCATTAACAACGCCCAAAGCGTGTTGTAGGAAAACCCAACTCTGTCAGACCATGTGGATCTAGAGGGCATGGAAGATAAGGTTAGTGCCCTGGTGATGTGTACGGGGGCAGTCGGGAGCTCTGTTAGTAACGGCTTTGTGGGAGCAATCTGTTCTCACATCATACTTTTTTTTCTTATAATCTTCCTTCCTCCCTCCTTCCCTCCCTCCCTCCGTCTTTCCTTCCTTCCTTCCTTCCTTCCTTCCTTCCTTCCTTCCTTCCTTCCTTCCTTCCTTCCTTCCTTTTTATTGAGGAGAGAGAGAGAGAGAGAGATCGAGAGAGAGAGAGAGAGAAAGCAGGACCTGGGGGGAGGAATAGAGGGAGAAGGAGAAGCAAACTCTCTGCTGAGCAGGGAACCTGATGTGGGGCTCCATCCCAGAACCCTGGAATCACGACCTGAGCTGAAGGCAGATGCTTAACTGACTGAGTCACCCAGGCTCCAGTCTTATAATGTGTCCATGCAAGTTTGCAATTGTATTTCCAAAGCTGTTACTTAAATTCTTTGAAAATTAAATAGGTGCAGCACTCCACAGAAGGAGGGGGATGTTACATTAAAAAATATAAGTTTTCTATTTTTTTCCCTGACTTGATGTGGAATAATAAGTATTAGTAAGATCTCTCTTGGCAAAATGTTTGTTTATTTATTTATTTAGATTTTATTTATTTATTTGACAGAGAGAAACGCAACTAAAGAGGAAACACAAACAGGGGGAGTGGAAGAGGGAGAAACAGGCTTCCCACTGAGCAGGGAGCCTGATGCGGGATTCGATCCCAGGACCTGAGCCAAAGGCATATGTTTAATGACTAAGCCACCCAGATGCCCAAAATGTTTAATTTTTTAGATTAATTTCAACTCCTAGAGTAGTGTTAATTAGAAGAGTTGGAGACTATATTTTTTATAAATTAAAATTTTTATAAATTAAAATTTATAAATTGAAATTTATAAATTTTATTATAAATCATGATGGAAGATATGACTCTTTAGTAAATTTTATTTAGATATCCCCTAATCCTCCTTTCTCAGCTGAAACTTGCTACCGAAATGCATATGGTTAATTTGTTTTTCACTCTGGTCCTACCAGAAAACTGCTGTGGATTATGGTTGTTTCCTCTGAGAATCCACACAGCTTTCAAAACCTTGATTATTACCTATTTCTCTTAGAAATGAGTAATTTATGTAATGATTTTTTTTTTTTTTAAGCAACATTCCATGAGAAGGGTTGCCGCATGATTCTGCCTATCAGTCCCCTCTGGGCCACAGAATCTTCAGTGAAGATTTTGAGGGATCTATCCACTTGTGCAGTTAGGTGTATAAACATACAAAGATTGTCTTTAACTTAGGACTTCATAAGATGATAAAGATACGTTACTTTTATTCTCTCATCCTTTATTCATTGACTTTGTTCATTCATCAAGACTGTATTCAGCAAGTATGCATGGAACTCCTGCCACATGCTGGGCACCATCCTGATCCTTGGTGGTACACAGCCAGTAAGACAAAGACATCTGTGGCCTCTGTTCACATAGCACTCACACCCTCTGAAGGGAGACGCACGACAAACAAGGAATCAAATGAGCAAGACCATTTTGTATAGGGATAAGTGCTACCAACAGAATGCAACAGGATTGTGTGGGGGGGAATGACAAACTGTGTGTATGCACATGGAGACCTAGGACTTTTTGATAAGATGTTTAGGAGAAAAGCCTTTCGAAAATGGTAATACTTAAGATGGGAACTGATGGAGCAGAAAGAGGCAGCTATGTGAAGTTCTATAGATATTAAGGTCCTAAGGAGGATTTTCAATTTGACATGATAAAGAACAGAAAGACAGTTTGAGGGGCAAAGGATGCACCCCCCCACCCCCCGCCATGAGAAGCCACTAGCCATCTGAGACTATTAAATTTTAAATTAAATAAAAAGAGATAAAAACTCAGTTCCTCAGTGGCACTGTGTTTCAAGTACTCAAAAGCCTCACGTGACTAGTAGCTACCATATTGGACAGTGCAGAGTACAGTTTCATCACTGGGGAACATTCTGATGGACAGGGTTGCACCAGTGCAGTAGGAGAATGAGAACTGGTCGCAGAAGACTAGTTTGCAAGGATCATGAAGGTCCCTATAGGTGGCCATGAGAACTGCAAGTTCAAGGAGAAGCATCGGATGGTTTTAAACAGGGAGTGACATCATTTGACTTACATTTTAAACTACTCATTCTGGTAGCTGTGTGGGAAATGAAAGGCGGGAGAGCGAGAGCAGTTAGATCATCCTGGCCGGAGGTGTCTAGATAAAAAAATCATGCATTTAATCAAATCTTTGGTTGGTTGTTATGAGATGGTGAAAAGCAGACGGAGTCAAGATATATTTTAGAGATACAATCAAAAAGACTTGCTAATAGATTGGAAGTAAAGTAAGGTAAATAAAAGAAGGAATTGAAGGCAGTGCCCTCTTTTGGGGTGTGAGCAACTAGATAGGTGATTATGTTTTTTCCTGTGGTAGGAGGACTGAGGAGACTTAGCTGGGGTACCTGGGGCTTGGTGGAAGATGAGGGAGGGAGTTGGATGGTAAGAATTTTGTTTTGGATATATTATATTCTAGATATCCATTTGATGTATATGCGGAGAGGTAAGGTAGGTGGTAGGGAATAAGTTGACCCCTGCTACAGAGGATACACTTTTAAAATTTAACAGAGTTCTCTTGAGCATAACTATATTTGGCAAATGATATGTAATGGGGTTAACTTCTAGATCCTCTTCACAAAGTAGTAATGAAATCACCCTCGCTAGATTTGGCTAAGTAGAGAGCTTTACCAAGTCAAGTTTGAATTTTTCTTTCCATTTTTTTTTTTTTTAAAGATTTTATTTATTTGACAGAGAGAAACACAGCCAGAGAGGGAACACAAGCAGGAGGAGTGAGAGAGGGAGAAGCAGGCTTCCTGCCGAGCAGGGAGCCCGATGTGGGACTCGATCTCGGGTCTCCGGGATCATGACCTGAGCCGAAGGCAGTGGCTTAACCAACTGAGCCACCCAGGCGTCCCTCCATTTTCAACAAAGTGGAATTATCACAGGATATAAATGTGTGTGTGTGTATTTCGTTAGTCTCCCAAATAATGATAAATTGTTTTGTGTATGTGGAATCAGTGTGCTTTTCACTTAAGAGTCTCATACACATGAGTTACTGATGTTGTCAATGAGAAAAACTGATGTGATGGAGAACAGAAAAACATATGGTCAGTAAGACCTGGATGCTACTTTCCTGTATGTACATTTTTTAAAAAAATATCCTTGGGCTGTGTTGTTAAGTTTCTTGAATCAGGACTCATTGTTATCTGTAGAAAGTGAGCAGTTTTATTTCTCGGTGATTACTCTGTGTCTACGTTATGTACTGGGTCTTCATTTAATATACTCTGCACAATCCTTGTCACTTCTTTCAGTATGGTGCTGCAGCTTTCTGCATCTCTCTTCTTTGTGTGTGTGTGTGTGTGTTTAAGATTTTATTTACTTATTTGACAGAGAGATCACAAGTAGGCAGAGAGAAAGGAGGAAGCAGGCTCTCTGCTGAGCAGAAAGCCAGATGTGGGCCTCCATCCCAGGACCCTGAGATCATGACCTGAGTCGAAGGTAGAGGCTTAACCCACTGAGCCACCCAGGTGCCCCTGCACCTCTCTTCTAATAAGAGTATTTGTTATTTTTGCTTATCTGCTTCCAGGTTCTGGATGACATTGGGGATGAAGGGAGTGATAGCATCTACCTTCTTTCCTCTGTGTGGGACAAATAGCCTCCTGGTTGTTATTTTTTTCTTTTTTTTTTTAAAGATTTTATTTATTTATTTGACAGAGAGAAACACAGCTAGAGAGGGAACACAAACATCGGGAGTGAGGAGGGAGAAGCAGGCTTCCCGCTGAGCAGGCAGCCCGATACGGGGTTCGATCCTGGGTCTCCGGGATCATGACCTGAGCTGAAGGCAGTCACTTAACCAACTGAGCCACCCAGGCACCCTGGTTGTCATTTTTGTTGACAATGGGGAGAAAGCCAGATGCCAGAATATCACCTCTTTAACACCATTGAACACCTCAAGAGTATCTTTTACTCTTATGCAGATCTAGTACTTTTGCTTTGCTGTGTGAACAAATGCCATTCTTATTTTTTGTGTTACAATTTTGTAAAATATCTATATTCCATCTCTTACAAATTCAGTTTTTATGATGATTTATTTATTTATTTATTTATTTTCTAAAGAACTGAGATCATCGTGGAGGAAAGGGACAGAGAAAATAGAAATATTCTAAAATTCCCCTCACTATGCCTTTCTTTCCAACCTTGATACATGCCACAGTTTTTATTTTAATATGCTATTTTTGATGGTGAGGGTTAGTAGCATGATTTTCCAATCAAGGTTTTTCACTCTGAACTATTCCAGGTAGGCTGTGACATATGAATCATATATCTAAAACGGAAACTCAGAAAAGTATGTGTGCATGCTAGGGGGCTCATTTGTCTTTGGCAAAGACATTGCTGCTTCTCTTTCCTTAATTATGAAACAGATGGTACCCAGTGCCATTGACTGCCTGCCCAACTCGTGCTCCATGTGATAGTACAGTTTGGACATCTGATGGAGAGCTGTATCATCATAGCTCATCAGATCCATTTATACCATAAATTAATATTAATACCTGCCTCTAAGGAGACAGCAGGCTGTTTCCCATGAAGCTAAGTTTAAGACTTCAGCCATCTTCCCTCTTACCCCCACAAATTAATTTTATCACAAGTATCTCCTCTGACTTTTCTTTATATTACTTCATCTCTACACACAAAATGCCATGGCATACTGAACCAATTATCCAAATACTCAGGCCTGAAACACACTTTAACCTGGAATGCCTAGATAATTAAGACAAAATTGGATTATTATTAGTATTATTAGTGAAGGCAAATGACATCTAAAGTACCCATACTAAACATGGATCAGAGTGGACTGTCACACTCTTGTGTTCTAAGTGTAAAAAGGAACTAAAAACCCAACAATGCTGGATTTTTAAAAACCCATTGCACAGATACCGGTGATTTTTCATATTCTTCCAAAAAAATTAGTTTTAGATTCTTTCTTTAGTTTCTCAAATACTACATTACTACAGTACATGAATGGTGCATGTTGTAAACATTCCTAATTAGGGTCTTGATTTTTTTTCTCACAAGCTTTCTTTATGGTAGACACACTATTTCACAACCAGACAGGTCTTATCACTGCTTTCCTGGTGGTCACCTACCTGGCCTCACCTACCCCTTGAGATTTCTCTTAATTCCTTTCTGATGGACTACTTAGGCTTAATTTGGTAAACCTTCTTGAGGCAGGGTCACTTAATCTCAGTGTGTTTACCATTCACTATCAACAGCTGTTACCTAATAACTCAGACCCTGTACTTTTTAAGTAACAATTTGTAAACCGGGAATACTCCTCCTAGCCCTATTTAATGCTATTAGGGTCTTGGTAACTTGTTGACATTTTCCCAGCATTTGGAACAATGGGAAAGGCTTGGGTTCTCTGTTACAGACCTTCCAGTAGGAGCGGCCAAAGCATTACAGTGCCACCTGAAATTGGTTTGCTTTTGTAACGGACTTGAGAACTAAGACGCATCTTTGAATTGTGGCTGGCATTTTTAATGACAGGAGGAAGTATGTCGGTTTCCACAGCTTGCCTTGTAGCCAAGGACGGTGTTTTTTTCCGTAGCGTCCTAGGAACTCAGCCTGAGGGTCAACAGGCCCGGGCGACCCTAGGCTTCGGTAAACTGGGCGAGGGCCCGACTCCCCAACCCCTTTCTCCCGCGAGCGGGAGGCACGGGACACGCTAGGAGGCTTGAAGCCGAGAGCTGAGAGCTGCGCCTCCCCGAGGGGGAGGGGGAAAGGCGGGAGGCGGGAGCTGGGCTTGGAAAGCTTTCCTAGGGAGTTGCCTTAAAGCAAGCAAGCAAACGGAATTGCGGATCATTCCAGTTGCCTGCTTTATAGTTCTAAGCAGTCCTCTCCACTCGTCTCCCTGTTGCAAAACTGCAAATCACCACCTACATCGCACCAAAAAGAAGGGGGGGGAGTAATTCCCATTCTCCCTTCTCACCCTCCCTTCCTCTCACCCTCCCTTCCTCTCCAGCTCGCCTGCTCGCTCTCCTTCCCTCCCTCCTTTCCTGCGGCTGCCGCTAGCTTCTCGGATTGTGCTTCTTTCCGACGGGACTTAGCAACTCCTCGGTTATTTCTCAGCCCAATTTAAGTTTTTTTTTTCCCACCTTTTGCCATGAGCTGGACCGACAGACGCAGGGGAAGCTTTGGTGTCTGCCCCAGGGAATGGCGGCTCGCTTCCTGGGGCCGAGCCGGGGAGGATCGGGCGAGGAGAGAGAAAGAGTGATAGAGAAAGCGCCACAGCAAGGAAGACAAGGGTCACCTCGGTCGGGCGCGGGCCCGGCGCGCCCGGGATGGCCCCGCGCTCGCCCTGCTCCTCCAGCGTTTCCAGCCCCCGGGCGCCGGACGCGTGGGGCAATCTTTAAAATCCTGAAGTAGGCAGAGACCCCGGAGGAATAGAAATCGGGGGTGGGGGTGGAGCACAATTTTTAAGAGTTTTTCAAAGAGCGAAAAGGAGGAAATGTGATCGTTTCTGCCCGTGCTAGCTTTTAACTTGGAGTCGTCTCTTTGGAGCATCTAGCATTCCGCCGGAGTTCCTGGAGGGCTGACCCCGGCGGCGGCCGGGGGACCAGGCGGGAAGGAGGGAGTCCGAGGGTGGGATCAGGCGGAGAGTGCGCGCGTGCACGTGTCGGGGTGGGGGCGTCCGGGGGGACCCCGGGGATTCCGTGAGCAATGCTCACGATGGCAGCGCCCCGCGAGGCCGCGCGCGTCGGGGACCAGCCCGGCGACGGTGGGGTGCAGCAAGTCCTCGCCGCGGGCGCAGGCCCCGCACGCTCGTGGGACTCCGGCGGCCGCTGGGGAGACCTGGTGCTGCGGCCGCTCCTGCGCTCCCGGAAACTTTCCTCCGCGCTCTGCGCGGGCTCCCTGTCGGTTCTGCTGGCCCTGCTGGTGAGGCTGGTGCGCGCGGAGGTCGGCCGCGAGCCGGAGCCTAGCGAGGCGGCGGCGGAGGGAGCGGCCCCGGGAGCAGAAGGGGGCGTCGTCCCGGGGCTTCGGGGAGGTGCTCCCGGGGGCGGCGCGCAGCTCAGTCCCTGGCTGCAGCCCTCGGCGCTGCTCTTCAGTCTGGTGTGCGCCTTCTTCTGGATGGGCTTGTGCCTCCTGCGCTCCGGGGTGCGCCTGCCTCTGGCCGTAGCGCTGCTGGCCGCCTGCGGCGGGGGGGAAGCGCTCGTCCAGATTGGGTTGGGCGTCGGGGAGGATCACTTACTGTCGCTGCCGGCCGCGGGGGTGGTGCTCAGCTGCTTGGCCGCCGCGACATGGCTGGTGCTGAGGCTGAGGCTGGGCGTCCTCATGATCGCCGTGACTAGCGCGGTCAGGACCGTGTCCCTCCTTTCCTTAGAGAGATTCAAGGTCGCCTGGAGACCTTACCTGGCGTACTTGGCCGGCGTGCTGGGGCTCCTCCTGGCCAGGTACGTGGAACAAATCTTGCCGCAGTCCGCGAGGGCGGCTCCGAGGGAGCATTTTGGGTCCCGGCTCATTGCTGGGACCAAGGAAGATACCCCCATATTTAAGAGGAGGCGGCGGTCCAGCTCCGTGGTGTCCGCGGAGATGTCCGGCTGCAGCAGCAAGTCGCATCGGAGGACCTCCCTGCCCTGCATACCGAGAGAACAGGTAAGCCCCTGCAAGCTCCGCTCTCACTCGCCTCTCGGGAGGACTTGAAATACTGGGGATTCGCCACAAAGTGGAGAGAATCCCGGTGCTGGGAACTAAAGCACGGATAGTCAAGAAAGTGTAACTTCAGACTCAGAGACGAGAGAATTACTTTTCCCGTCTCGCACAGTATTTTATAATATGAACAACAGAAACAATAATAAGGAACAAAACTAGATGGCATTTGCAGGGTCTTCCACACCTGGGCCAACTTTTTAGATCTGCTCCACCTGGCATAGAACTTTCCTACGCTTGGGTCCCCTCCTACTCGTTTTCTCCTTTAGCAGAAAGCCTCCAGTTTAGCTTTTTAGCAGTGGGTGATGTTTCAACACGTGGCTTTTACTCGATTTCTTTAATACTTTTTATAAAGTTTCTTCTAAAGTGACATGTCAGCGTCTGTGGGAGTCAGTAAAAAGAGTCTGAAGTAAAAGGAAGGAATGCTTACAGGTGAGGTGTTGATACACACTTCCTGATTTTGCAGTTAAGTTTACTTCAAGACGCTGCATCTGGTGGTGCCCAGTTTGTTTTGGGGGACATACGTTATTACATGCTAATGCGTCTTGTATCCTGATGATAAACTTCTATTTGGGGAACAATATGTCTGAACTGCGGAATTTGTCAAGTCCAAAACGGTGCTGTTGGTGTCAACTAAAAAAAAAAAACAAACATTTCTCTTGAGTATATAAGTGGATGTTTAGAAATTCAAGGGATTTATACAGATTATACAGGAAATACTAATTCAGGAGAATAATTCCAAGATTGCTGGTGCTGTAAATCTCTCAGAAAGGAAGAAGAGGAGGAGTCTGGAATATGAGTGAAGTTATCCTAGAAAAAAGTTTAATGAATTTTGGGGATGAATCTCCTTATTATCAATAAATGTTTTAAGGCCATGGAATATAGTTGCTATAAAGGGCATAAAAAAAGAAATCCCAATTTTAAATACAAATTGTTTCTGAAAAGGTGTATTTAAGTGTTTGTTTCTCTACTCCAAACAGATGTGACACTTGTGGGTGGGGGTTGTAGAGAGCTGATTATTATGTTCAGCAAGTGGAAATTTACACTTTTCCCACTTAAATTTATGCTTACCTGTGGCCCAATTAGGACAACTTTAGTGAGCGGGAGAATGTCCTAAGATATAGTATACTACTACTACTACTACTACTACTACTTTTTTTTTTTTAAGGTTATTCTGTGAAATCCTTTAGATATTTCTAAGACTTGGTGGTCACCATATGGTGCGGTGGTTAGTTTATTTTTGAAATGAAGTTGATTACACTGAATGTGTTGTTTGACATTATTTAGTAGAATGAATGACAGCATCATAGTCTCTGTGTTTATTTAGCTTTTTGTTTAGAGAAAGCAAATATTTCTTGGGTATAAGCTTACACTAAGAGTAGAGTTAAAAAGAGGCCACTGACTGATACCTAGTTTTGGTAGAAATTTGGAAATCTCCAGAATAAAGCGATCTATTGAAGGGTAAACAAATAAGGAGGAAAACACAGTTTAATTTCTTTTGAACATATCAGGAGAGAATGTCTTTTTAAATGAAAACACTGCTGGTTTAATTATGTTTAGAACACTTTATGTTAAAGGGGAATGTGATGTGATCACTGCAGAATTGAACCATAATTTGTAAGGCAAACCTGTGATTTAATCATAAATAACTTCAAATTAGTATCATTTAGCCTCTTACATTTCTGAAATTTCGTATGACATTTAGAAGTTAAAGAGTTAAAGGTGAATTTACGATAAGGTGTTCAGGTGAGTTAACCAGCAGTGTTAATTAATCTGCAGGTTTTTATTGGTTTTCTCTGGTTTGGATTGATAAATGGAGAATTCAGATAATCTGGAGACTTATAAGAAAATGAGTATTGCATTTTTAAATGCTTTTGCTGATTAATGCTGTTGACAATGTGCATTTGTAATCTAGTTTGGTCATATTCTTTGGTTACTATTTTTTTTAAAGACTGTGTTTATGAAGAATGTTCCAAAGTGAGAGACTGTATCTCTTACGGTTGATGGAAAACAAGGTTATGTTTATAGAAATTTAGATCATTGAAGTTTTTTTTTTTGTTTTTGTTTTTTTTAGATCATTGAAGTTTTAATGAGGGCACTGGCAGAGTGTGTGTGTGTGTGTGTGCGTGCATGTGTGTGTGTGACTTAAGACCTGTTTTTATATATGGCCCATTAAAGTTGTTGCTGAGTGTAATTGTGTGTGTGTATGGGGTGAGAACTAACATGGAATAGTCTCTTGTCAGATAGGGCCATATCTCATACGTTAGCCTAACTGTGTGAAAAGTTCAGGAGCTATATAGTCAACGTCTTATCTGTTTTATCATAAGGAAACAAATGTCTGGTTAAGAGTGCAAAGTATACACACTGTCATCTATAGACTTTACGAAGTCAAGAATCAAAATACTTATAAAACACATATATATCCCCGCCCTGAATGCTACCTGATCAGGAGTTCTTTTAAGAAAGAATGTCTACTCTCAATTCAAGACAATACTCAGACAATAAGGGAATTTTAAATAGAGGCGTAGGACATTAGAGCACCTAAAGTGTGGCAAAGGCCTCTGGAGAATGTATTTGGACCTCGCTCATCGTGAGGTTTAAAGGTGAGAGAATTTCAGCCTTTTCTTCTCTATATGAACAGTAGTGGCCACTTAGGAACTACCTCTCTTCAATGACTCCATTCTAAGAGGTCAAGGAGAATAGGTGGTAACATACTCATAGGAGAAAGCACCTGACAGAATTTTGCCTCCCTTTTTGCCTTCCTTCCTAAAGCAGAGTTCAGTCTTTAGACTGGAAATTGAATATGGAAAGAGTTTTGCAGTGTGGATGATAAGGATGACTTTCAGCAAAGAAAGAAGAAATAGGTCTAGTCTTCAGTCACAGAAGTCATCTGACGCTGCATCTATCGTGAGTGCAACTGAATGTAGCTTTACTCTTAGGAAAGAAAAGTTTATAACATTTGTATGGCTTTTAATTGAGTAGTATCAGTCCAGTATTCTCAAGACTCAGGCTGATTCTGTCCTGTTTTTGGTTGGCAGACATGTCCATTAAGGTGTGTGTATCTTCTGTAAGTAGGTGTTCACATCCTCGAGCGGGTATGTCTTTCTCAAGTCAACACTGTACCATTTAAACACTGCACTATACAGAGATATTTCTTGAACTATTATTTTGTATGACTAATAGATATGTTATTTTTTTAACTTACATTTATGCAGTTTTTACCATTTGGGTATTGTATTTGAAGGGATGTCTCTGTTCTCTTTGCATATCAAAGAGTGCAATTGGCTAGTCATTTCCTCACTAATTGCTGTGACCCACCATGCACATTCATCTTTGAAAGATTCCAGACCCTTGCCATTTTACTTTAATTACATGGTAAGAATTTAATAGTTTTGCCTATGTTTTCACATGAAGTGAACACAAGGTTTAGATCTCTCTCCATTACTGTGTTTGTTGCACTTCATCACAAAATTCTTTGTGAAGAATACAATATCTGTCACAAACAGCTGTATACTTTATATTGTATAATTAAAAATCAAAATGTTTTCCAACACTCTTAATTAAACATCTTTAGCTGCAATAGATTTCTGTAGGAATGTAGTGGAGTCCGATAGTTGGTTATCAAAAGTAGAATCGAATTTTTCATCATTGATATAAGAAAGATCTTTTCAAATGAAAAAACAAATAACAATAAAACAAAAATATGAGAAATAGAAATGCTTTTTGATGGTAGACACATGACAGACCTTATTACGTCTTCTATCTGAATAAGTATGACTTGGGTTTATATACAGAAGTATTTCTTTCTTTTTTTTTTTTTAAGATTTTATTTATTTGACAGAGAGAAACACAGCCAGAGAGGGAACACAAGCAGGGGGAGTGAGAGAGGGAGAAGCAGGCTTCCCACCTAGCAGGGAGCCCGATGGATGTGGGACTCAATCCCGGGTCTCCGGGATCATGACCTGAGCCGAAGGCAGTCACTTAACCAACTGAGCCATCCAGGCACCCCTAAAAGTATTTCTTTTGAAAATAAAGAATCTGTTGTCCTTTAAATTCCTAAATACATTTCAGTCTAAACTATATTTCTCAAATTGAATACATTTCAGAAATAATCACAGGTTTTTATTCAATTACATTTCAGTAGTATAATTCAGTTTAGGGTGATACAAAGGATAATAGCGATTATATATGACTTACTGACAGAATTAAAATGAACTAATGTCAACTTCTGGAAACACTAAAAAGAAAATAAAATTCTTATCCTTTAGGAAAGGTAAGGGAAAATAATTTTTTTGTGTGGGGGAACAAAATTGTGATTTTTACTTTGTATACACAGATATTTAAAGTGTACTGAAAAACTTTTAACTGACAGAAATAGTCAGTGAATCTATATAAATTTACAGAGGTTGGAAGGAGTCAAACAGTAATTTTACTCTTTCTGTATTGAGTCTGAAGTGTAAAAAGTTAAAACTGTAGAACTGAAAGAAATGCTGTGTATGCTGGGCTGTCATGTTAATTAAATAAACAACCAGAACAGTGACTCTGTGTATGAAATACATTTTGAAAAGCCTGGGCAGGGGGTGCAGGCAGGCTAGGGTGGGTGACACTAGCTTGAAAAAGCATTCATTGTATCTGTGGTGGCATTTGTATGAATTTGTTGTATTCTATTAGGAAATAAAACTCTTGAGAATAATCTTTGCAGGACTCTAGTTGAATAAAGGCTTTCCCAAACTTAATTTCACTTTTCACTTAAAGAGGATTGAAGCAGGATGTTTATGAACCTCTGAGTGAGAAATACTTCTGTATGTTACATTTTAAGATTTCAGTTGGTAGGGTTGATGCCAGTAACATCCCCATAGAGTCTATGTAGACTTCATTGAAAGCTTGTGTTGCATAATCTATCGAAAGAATACGTTTATCTTGGATTTAGGTTTTTTCAGGAAATGTTGTTGTGAGGTGTAATCTCATGAATGTATGAAGGAGATCAGTACGACTATTGTAACATGTGGTATCTCAAGAGAGTCTGACATGTGGACGCAGGACCTTTGCATAGGGCAAGTTTCTTTGGCTTCTTGAAAGGATACATAACCCTACGTGTTTGTGGTGAATTGTTTCTTTAAATGGCTTTCTGTCTCCTATCCCAACAGAGTCTTCCTCCTCCTCTTTCTCTTCTGTGTCATATTTATAGTTATCCTCTAAAAAAATCTTCAAGATACATGAGACTGACAGGTCAACTTATGTTTAGTTTCTATGTTCATGTTTTGTTTTTTAAGATTTTATTTATTTGACAGAAACATAGCGAGAGTGAGAACACAAGCAGGGGGAGTGAGAGAGGGAGAAGCAGGCTTCCCGCCTAGCAGGGAGCCCGATGTGGGGCTGGATCCTGGGTCTCCGGAATCATGACCTGAGCCGAAGGCAGTCGCTTAACCAACTGAGCCACCCAGGCGCCCTACGTTCATGGTTCATGTTTTTAATGAAGCTCTATTAAAGAATTCAGAATGAACCTCAGAAGGTTCAGATATGTCCATATTCTTATACCTCAAGATGCACTCTGTTAATATTCAAATGAAGGTTATTTCCTTTATGTGGGGATTTAAATTTTATTTTAGTAATTACTGATATATACTTTTACTATTGGTAGTATTTTTAAAAAGGAGCCCCCTCTCCCTCCTCCCCGTCAAGGCTCCCAGGAAGTTATCTTAACTTGGATCTGAGAATGTATTTGTGTCAGCATAAAATACATAGTCTTAATCTTTCGAAGAAAAATATCTTGAAGATGTGTATAAATTAGAGTTCAGAGAAAGATCTGTTGCGTAATAATTGTCAAAATATTAGTTGGCCATATGTGTTCACCATTAAAGTATACTACTGTCTTAAAAAGAAGATGCTACCCTTAGCTAATATTATGCATAAAGGCTTTGGTAAGTGAAACTATTAAATGCCATATCAGCACATTTTATTTATGCATTAGGCCTCATGCTAAAAAGGAAACCCTTATATATAGATAAGATAGAGGACTCACCTCTCCAGAGCTTAAAGCTAGTTAGGGTATTGAGAGGTCAACATGAGGAAAGGGAAAATCAGTAAAATAGCTTAAATGGCCTCTTAGATAATAGTTGAAGGAATGCATGTGAGAGCTTAGAGTAGGTTTCAAATCTAGATCCACAACATTCATTTCTTCATCTGTTCATTTTTCCGGGGCAAAAATCTATAGTTTCATAGATTTTAATAACTTTTTCAACACATACTGGTTAAAATAAATGTATTTAGATTTTGAGTGGCTTTACATTTTGGTGACAAAATTTTTTATTTGAAATGGAAATGAAGGTTAATATACCTTTATAGTACTTCTGAAATACAGGTAAAAATATTGCGGTAGTTAGGAAGTTATACTTCAATGTAGTAGTAAAATGATTGTTTTCACATCCTGAGGTAGTTTACGTGAGGGCTTCAAGTAATTTGTCACAGTGAGATCTCAGAATGCTCAATTGTGTGCAGGCTGTAGTTAAGAGACTAAAATCAATCTGATTTTGGAGAGAAGGAAACTGAGGGAGACTCGCCTAAATGTATGTAGCCAGTCTGAGGCAAAATGTTGGCTTTTATCCATTTTTCTCTTGGACCTGAATATGCTGCTGGGGAAAGAGAGTAGGAAAGGATTCAGGCTGGTGATTTTAAGCCTGAGTATCTTTTGTGGTTTTGCACATGGAACTATAAATTCTCATTCAGAATTAGCGGACTGGGTAAAACCGGTTGAATGGACAGGTAGCGCAAAACTCTTCTGAGCCCTCACAACGAATTTCTGGTTATCAAATAGTACCAGGCAGCCTCTGGAATGTATCATTTAAGACTTTGTCCCATGAATGAATATCAGTTGCGTTGCAAAGTCTAACTTTGTGGAGTCTTTATCTCATTAAAGAGGAGCTCACTTTGGTGGCTTGACTATTGATTTTTGTTTTCATTTTAGTTTTTTAATCTGTTTCAAAATGTTCAGGCTTTTAAAATTCAAGGCAAAAAGTAATCTGCACATCAGTAAAGCATTTCTTTGTTAGCAAAAACAGCTGGTGGTTTTTGTTCACCTAAGTTATTTTGCATGGTTTCCTCAGGAATCCATTAAAATGTAAGTAAATAGGATGTAATATTAGAAGAGGTGATGAAGAACATTACCATTTATAAGGTGGGAAGCTAGCTGGGAAAACTCACAAACTAAACAACTTCTACCTGTTTGATTTGATTAGAACTGTCATTTATTATTGAGGAATCAGAATGACCATTAAAGATTTTTAAGTATAGCTGATCCTCCTAAGAAAGTAATATAATTAGTTAAATGCATTCATGTTCTTCCAACCCAAGATAGTAATAAAGTTACTTGGATGTACTTCTGTTTTTTCATCTTAAAGTTGCATCCTGTGAATATTTATAAAGAACACATTATATCTATTGGTGTGTGTGTGCACGTGTGCACATATGTGGGATCCTGTGTATGTGAGATTTTTTCCTCTGCCAGGAAATTGCTTTAGTTGTATCAATTTAGTGGAGAAACAGTGTCACCCAGTGGCGTTGATGAAAACAGTCCTGTAAACATTCTAGATCTTAAGCACTGCCCAATAGAAAAATGACAGGAGCCCTGTAGTTAATTTTCCATTTTCTGGTAGCCACGTAGAAGAGTAAAAAGAAACAAGTGAAATCCATGATAGTTATGTTTAAAGTAATCCATGATGACATAACAACATAAAGGCAATATAAAAACAAGGTATTTTGCATTTTTTTTTTGTTGTAAATTGACGTATTTGGTGTATGTTTTACACTCACAGCCTGCCTCACTTTGATATAGCCACATTTCAAGTACTCAGTTGACACAGGTGACTAATGGCCACCTTTTTGGACAGCGCAGCTATAATTTTTAAAGAGATGAAATACTTGAATATTGATGTCGCCTCTTCAATTACAATGGCAAACCCAAGTAGATTTAATGGTGGCACTTGATACACAGTTGTTCACATTTATGTGTGACCTTGTAAGTCTTGTGTGCCACCACTACGCTAATAGTTGGCAAGTCTGTTTTACCCCTTTTCTTCATTTCACCTTATTGCACATATTTTAAAATATTATTTTAGTTAGAGAGGTGGTTTCATGGACTTCTTGAGTAAGGAAGCTTTATGTTAGCCTGATTTATAACATAGTATCAAGATGGCCAGTTAATTATGATTTTGCCTTTCAGAGTTTGGTAACAGCGATTGCTTATACACATAAGCAATGGTGTGAATATGTGATCAGTCACGTTCATGGTGGTTAGTGTATAATTGGGTTATCTAATGCCTCTTTAGAAATGAAAGTGTTTATGTTTATAGTGCAGGTCGTTATCTTGGTAACTTAGGAAACTCAAGTGACAGACCTGCCTGGAGTTTTAATGGATGAAAAGTGTAACAGTGTCTGAAAAGAGCTGATGACTTCTCACCGGGGCTTACGTAAGCACCACTTTCCTGGGTGTACAAAATGAAATGAAAACAGTTCCATTTTTGTGTATAGAACGGGTTGGGGATTTTGGTAGTATGGTATTTCCAGACTAGGAATTGAGAGGAGCTGGCTTTGGAGCTCTGTGTGATTCCTAACTGCAAGGTGAACTCAGAAAAAGTACAGATTTTGAGAAAGGCAGTGATCTTTGAATGTCATCTTTCTTCTGTTTCCGCTCCCCAGACTTCCTAGGTTCAGGGTAATATTGTTCCAGTATTACACTGAGAATTAATGAGAAAATTACCTTTTCTCTAAGGCATGTTCCTTCATGTATACATAGATACATACAATGATTTTTTTTAAGGGAA
This sequence comes from Spilogale gracilis, assembly GCA_004023965.1. Classification (NCBI taxonomy): domain Eukaryota; kingdom Metazoa; phylum Chordata; class Mammalia; order Carnivora; family Mephitidae; genus Spilogale; species Spilogale gracilis. The sequence continues at coordinate 117,061 of PITA01002098.1, read as the reverse complement.
TGCGTTTATTTCATGTATAAAGGTTTATGTCTATGTATGATGTTTGTGGTGACTTTTGCTTCATAAGTTCCTCCATCTTTAAAAGCCCATTATTTGTCTTAGCACTCCAGAATAAAATAGTGAGATACATAGATTTTTCATGTATTGCTTAGAAAGTTTAAGAAAGGACTGGAGACAGTAGCATGATATACAAAGAAGCACATTTAGCTAAAATGAAATGATGTGGACTCAGGCTCACTCCTGGTGAAGCTGGCTAAATTTAACCTTGAAGAAGCTAGCTGAAGAATAAATGCCATAATAATCCTGTTACTTAAAAGAGTTTGTATTTGAATGTAACTAGTCATTTGCCTGGACTAATTTTAAAATTGCTTTAAGTTAATGTAGAAGTTGATCTTGTCAGGTTTTTTTTGTGCCTATCCTCTTTTCTGTCAGCATGTATGTTTATGTTTGTATGTCTCTATATAATTTTTCAAAGAAATACCTTTTATTTCATGTGTTTTTAACCTAGCAGATTCTTCTTCCTCAGAGTGTGTTTAAAATTTACAGAATGCCTTTCTACCCATCATTATCCACTGTACCTTCTCAGAATATTGAAATAATTTTGTGCAAGAGGCTTGTGGTTTTGATTTAATAGGATTTTAATAAAAATTTTTCATCTTCTGAAGTAAGTTTAAATAACTGAGTATTTATGTTATGTCAGTGGCAAGTGTTTTCCCCTCTCCAGGTATAGTCCACTTAAATCAACCTAATGGAAGTTTGAAGTCATTAGAAATATTATTTGGAGGGGGGGATGCTTCATTTTGTGGCAACTTATGTGGAGTCAGCATTTTTTTTTTAAAGATTTTATTTATTTGACAGAGAGAAACACAGCTAGAGAGGGAACACAAGCAGGGGGAGTGAGAGAGGGAGAAGCAGGCTTCCCGCCGAGTAGGGAGCCCGATGCAGGGCTCAATCCCGCAACTCTGGGATCATGACCTGAGCCCAAGGCAGACACTTAAGGATTGAACCCCCCAGGCGCCCCTGGAATCAGCATTCTTAGGACATTTTTAAACTAGTCTGAATGCAAATAAAAGAAGTAGGCCTTATTTTTAAACTAAGTGTTCCATATGATCAAGTTAACAGGTCCACATAGGACATGCTTCTCAGGAGGCATTGTGATTTAGAACATTTCCTTGCTTGGTTGTTTGTATTTTGGGGTCCTGATTCTTGGGAAGTTTGGAAATCAAGGACCTGTTGAGTTGCCGAGACTACCTTCAAAATGTGCTTTCTAGAAAGGCTTGGAAACTAAAGTCGGATTCTGATCACAACAGTTTTCATTATAAAAGAATCAAACTTTTTAGCTTGCTTTTTTCAGCCATAAATATTCCCTTTTGAAAAGTCTGGCCTAGTGCCTTGCTCATTGTGGGTGCTGGCTGGCAGGTTAAATGGATGGAAAAGAAATAAATGACTTTAAAACTGAAATACTTATCTCCCTAATCTCCTGAGATTGATCTGGTGATAAACCGATTTAAGTGAATTTTTATGGAAAGAAATGAAAATTTTATGGAGAGACAAAATGAGTTCAGCTAGTCTGCAAACTCAGATTTTTAAATGTATTTGTATTTTTATTCTTCTAAAAATTCTCTTGCATGTGTCAGATAAGGGGCTAGAGTTGCCTGTGCACTTACTGGGAGGAAATCCCACTTTGAGCATGAGTCCTAGATATTTATTTTTAGCTCATTCCTAACTGAAAATAACCAAAGCTACCTACCACCAAGATCATTACAGTGTAAATTTTAAAACGAGCTTTGAAGTTAGGTGCATTTTTAAGAAAAATAACAATTTAAGTCTCTTTCATGTTCACCCTACAAAGTAATTGAGAAAGAATCAGCGTTGACTTTATTTGTTCCCATCACTTTCTGTACAATGTTGGCAGGTGTTCTGCCTCCCTGTTACTAGTAGTCTGTGTTTTTGTTAGTTTCTTATCATATAGTTGTATATTCTGAAATGTCTAATGTAAAGTAAATCTATCTCTATTTTTGTCTTTTAATTGTGCTCCATTACGAAGTCTGTTTCGAGCCTGTTGTTTCCAGAGATGGCTTTATGAAATTAGCTTATTTAAAATATCCGCAACTGCAGTGCTCGTTCAATTGTGCTAAAGAATCTAGAAGTTTGGAAGCATAATTTTGTAGTTCCCATGAACTGAAAAATCTGCAGTTTGCCGGGTCTTATTTTGAAATGATAAGTTTTAGTTTATTCAGTCAATTGTTTTGGTCTATCTATTTTTTAATAGAACTTGACTTGCTGAAACAGAAGGTTTTAAGACAAATAAGAATATTTTGTGGCTGTAGTTTTAATGCTTAATATAGAGATATTGTCAAAGCCTTTCACTGTAATCAGAAGCATGCCTTTTGAGTATGGTAGGTAGATTATCATGCCTTTAGATAAACTAGGAGTCCAGGGTTCAGGGTTTAGGGGAGAAAAGTTATTTCCAACTATATCTTATAGAGACAAGTTTCTTTTATGCTGTGGATGCCCAGTGGCACAGGTAGTTTTTTTTTTGTTTTTGTTTTTGTTTTTTAGGAAGGTTGCTGTTACTGAAAACTTCAGAGTCTGAGGTTTCTTTGAATGTACTGCTTTTTAAAAATCTGAACATATCCATTTAAAAAAATAAATCACAAACTAAGAATTTAGTTATAAATTCATAATTTGAAATAATCAAAATATATTTTTGTAAAGCCATTTTTAATTCGGCATGTCAATAAAAAATTTAGAAACAAAATCTTTTTACTATATTTTCATGTGGGGACAGGAAGCTAGCCGTGTGTCTGTACCATCTTGAAGAGTGTCTGTTTTTACTCTTAAATGATTTGTTTTTTGCCAAACAGGGCCTAAATTATAGCACAGTTTTGAAGGCAGTAGCCTCATTTTGTCTGCTTCTCTTTATTTTTATTTTTTTACTTTAATAATTGGATCGGCTCTTCTTGACCCCTTTAGAGAATGACAACTAGAGCTTTTTAAAAATGTTTTCAGTGGAACTTCTGTAAGGAATTAAGTAGTCCTAAATGAAAAGTGTGAGATTTGGTTGGGGATGTTGAATACAGATATAAATGAACACTGATTAAGTAAGTTATCTAAAAAATAAAGTGGCATTCAGAAATGGAGGCTGCCAGCAATAAATGAGTGGAAGAAATTAAGGCTAGCATTTGCTTGAGCAGAAAGAAGCCCAGATCAAAATCAAAACAATAATTCCTCAGTTAAAAAAATATGTTGTCTAGTCTTTGGGGGACATAATGTTGGTGTACTGAAAATCTAGATCGTCTCACGCTTTGGAAAGAGAAGATCCTGAGAGAGTCACTCCCAGACTGTGGGGCAGGAAGTCCGGCCATGTGTTGGCTTGGGATCTGTCTTTAGACCAAAAGCACTTAGATTATTTTTCAGAAGCCCTAATGCTATTCATGAACTTTCCTGACAATATTACTTTCTGAAACCCTCTTCTTTACTTCCTTAGTGCATTTATCTCTGTGACTCCTAAAAGTACCCTTGTGGCAATCTTGTGTGAATTTTTACCTCTTAGGTGACCAGATTGATTAAAAAGGTCAGCAAGTAAGTGTATTTTATTGAACATCCTGGCTTCTTTTTATTTCATATTGACTGTTTTGTTATGTTCTAGGTATCTCAAGAAGCCTAGATTCTTAGCTTTTTTTCCTCTGGTGTTAATCTCATATAATTATAATGCCATGTTAATGACTGTTTTATGAATTCTAACAGTCCATGTTTTTGATTCATAGATTATTAGGCTTCCTTCAGATGCCTTAAAAATCTGTGAGGAGATGGCCTGACCTCCCTTCCTTATAACTACACATCATCTGGTACTTTCTAAATCTAGCTGCATGCTGTAGTTTTCAAATTTAGTGTGAATAAAAATTAGATGAGAAGCCTATTAAAATGAAAGTTTCTAGGTCCCATGGTCAGATACTCTGATTTAGTTATGTGTAGATAGAGTGGCATCCAGAAATCTAAGGGTTTTTTGTTGTTGTTGTTGTTTTGTTTTTAAAGATTTTATTTATTTATTTGACAGAGAGAAACACAGCTAAAGAGGGAACACAAGCAGGGGGAGTGAGAGAGGGAGAGGCAGGCTTCCCACCAAGCAGGGAGCCCAATGCGGGGCTCGATCCTGGGACTCCAGGATCATGACCTAAGCCAAAAGCAGACGCTTAATGACTGAACCACCCAGATGCCCCAGAAATGTAAGGTTTTAAGGTGCATTCTAGTTATCTCGGTGGAGAAACATGGGACTACAAACTTCTATCTCATAAAACTCAACAGAAAGTGCGGACATTTGCAGTCTACTTAAACAGATAGTTAAAAAGTGATTGGTTTAGTGTTGTGGGTAAACCTTTATCTATATATACACACACAGATTATAGTTTATGAACCTAAGACATTTGTTAAACTTTTCAGTTTGATTTCCCCATTGAGGATATCTCAGAGGAATTATTTGACCACTCTGCATATCAATTTCTTCTTCTGTAAGATAGGAGTAACAAATTTTGTACCTATTTCATGTGGCTGTTATAAAACTTAAAAATCAGTTGCTGTACAAATGTTAAGTAGAAAGAGTCTATGCACTGAGACAGCCAAGGCTTTGTAGTGTGTACAAGTTTCTTCAACTCTCTGTCCAGATGTTTCTGAACTTTAATAATCCTATCATATTATGGGAATAATACAGCCTATTCTTTAAGGTCTGAAGATAAAATTGGTGGAAATAATGGACATTGGTTCTTGTCAAATGTCCCTCCCCACTGAAAAAGATTGGTATCTGTTCCTACCCACCTATTAGGACCATGTCCTTGAAGGTTGTGAGCTTATATCGAGATGTATATATTTACATTTGATAAAAAAAAAAAATAGACTCATGATTCTTTTTTTTTTTTTTTTAAAGATTTTATTTATTTGACAGAGAGAAAAACAGCCAGAGAGGGAATACAAGCAGGGGGAGTGAGAGAGGGAGAAGCAGGCTTCCCGCAGAGCAGGGAGCCCGATGCGGGGCTCAATCCCAGGTCTCTGGGATCATGACCTGAGCCGAAGGCAGTCGCCCAACCAACTGAGCCACCCAGGTGCCCCTAGACTCATAATTCTTAAAAAACATTCAGGTTTTCTGGAAGTTAATTAAAATATTAGAGTTGCTTATATCATGATCACAGCTACCAACAAATGAAGAGCTTGGGAGTGAGACATACTAACACCGGAAAGAGAAAAATCTGACAAATATGGTGACAGATGCCTCCAAAGAAAATGATGTGAATGAAAATGGATGAAGGGAGATATTTAGAAAAATTGGAGTCTTTGGTCATGTTGGCAAAAATGGCTGATGATGCTGTTGATTGTCAAACTTGGGATCACGTGTTCTGAAATCCCATTGGAAACTTGTGCACTAGCTGCTGTCATGACCTGCATTTTATATGAAAAACAGATTTCTCAGATCTTTTTGCTCCATTTTTTCATGGCAGAATTCCAGTCATACCCTTCCTTTTTCTCATAATCTATCAGTGCTACTATTATTCTCAACAGGGTCTTCCTGCTTATAATCTCTGCAAAATAGCTAGGACAGTGCGAGCTCAGCATTGGCCCTCCGTGAAAGGTAGTGATTGTTTACTTTATCACATCAAAATAATCCTCTAGATGCTCTTTTTACCAGATCCCACAGGAGTCTGCTGTAGGCCTCAACACTCAGACCACTGTTCTTCCAGGTTTTCCCACATACTGAATGATCTTTCAGTCTAGTCTGAGATGGTTATTTTGGTTTGACCTTGGTAGGAGCAAGGGTTTCACAGCATTTTACTGTACCATCATTGGCTTCAATTCAGAAATTTTTCCTGTCGGTAGTCATCTTTTCTCCCCAACTTGGTCACTGAACATTCTCTGGTTTTCACTTCCGTCGTGGTGGAGATGTCAGAGAGGAGATGAGAGAGGGCCAGTGGATCAGTAGGCCGTGGGAGTCATTGCAAAGCTGTTGGTCCAAGCGGAGTGGGAAGTCATGGAAAGGTTTTCAGTAGAGAATGGATGTGATCAGATCTGTGATGAACAGGATCTCTCAGGCTTTCTGTGTTGAGTGTGAATAGATTTTAGGATGGAAGAAGGGAGAAGGCTCTTGGAATAATCCAGGTATGATTGGGAATTAGACCAAGAGGTAGTGTTAGTGGGAAATATATATTGAAGGCGATACCACCAAGATTGGTGTTGACTAGCTGAATTTCTCTTTGAGGGTAGGAAGAGAGGTCCTTTAATGTTCTTCTCTTGTATTTAGCAGCCTAATATTAAGGGAATATCTATCATCTATCTATTTATCTATCTAAGTATCTATCTCTTCATTTGGTTTGATTTTTTTCCTTCCCTGGTTTACATTCTGTCCTTGCTTTTCAGAGGATGTACACATTAGAAATTCAGCATTAAGGAAAGCTGTCAGAGCTCCTTACATTGAAACAAATTCGAGTCAAGTATCTTGATCTCTTCAGAAGTTATTAACTGCTTAAGGTATTATAACATTTAGTATAAGAAAGGTTGGCTTTGAAATTTTATTCTTATGTAATGTATTTTTATTTTAAAAATTTTAAATAAAACATCATTCTCATGTTTTCCCTCCTAAATAGCTGTATTTGTAGATGCTTTAACATCTTAACCTATAATATAGCAAAAACATTAGACTATTCAAAGATAATTCAAGTCTTTCTCTTCTTATTAGTCTTTGAATAGTCTAACAGATCCCATGTTATCTAAAGGCATGTTGCCAACTCATCCCACACCTTCCTATAGAGGAAATACTTCTGTTTTGTTTTCATATTAACTCAGACCATTTGTCAACCTACAGAGCACTTCCATGATAGGTGCTATATAAATATTGAAATTATGATAGCTTGATTGCCCTGCAACTTTTCAGAGTTTGCTAACTCTACACTGTGATTAATATCTGATTTTGAAATATTTTACATATTGCTTGGGAGCAATAAAAGATGGGAATTGTAAAACATGGGAAATGGAGAGTTTTAATCACCTGGGAAAATATTTTGATGAGTAGGGAGGGAAACAAGGAAACATAACTGAAGGTATGGCATGCTATCCCCTCTAACCACAAAATGCGTAACAGAAAGGATGATTGTTAAAAGTGTTCGCTGCTGTTTGCATGAGGGTATCATGGGTGATTTTTAATTGTTTTTCTATTTTCTGTATTTTTTTTTAAGTTTTTAACCCTCAACACATATTTTGTAATCAGAAAAACAAAACTTTATAAAGAAATATAGTCATTTGACATTATTCCCCTGCATGTGTTCACAGACCATTTTGGGGGCCACTTGCCTAGTAGTTGTTGGACTTATGGGCAGGGAAATAACAACTCCACATGCTTTTTTGAATGGTAACGTGGCCTTTAATAAAATTGTGAAGTACCACTTTGCATTCCTGATTCTTGACCCAGATGGCTAGAGAAACTGAAGTTTTCTTAGAAGACTGGATATTCAGCTGGTCTATGATCCCCCACCGTGGGTCCCTGAAGCTCTAGATTGACATATACACAATTTTTGTAACTTGGCCTGGAAGTATAGTTTTCTGAAAAAATAGACATGTGCACTGAAATATGTGTATATATTTGGAAATGGGCTCCAGTTTTTGCAAAGGCTCTTGCCCTATTTTAGGTTAAAACGTGGCAAGAAAACTGCAATTCCCTTCCTGTGATATGTTGAGATGAACATGAAAACAAATCATGTTCTACTAAGAAGAGAAGATTCATTGTAAAACGTACATAAGGAGAGTACTGAGCCTACTTCATTCATTATCAGGCCAATACAGTTGCAAATAAAAATCAACTTCATATAATGATTGTTTTTCAAAGTAATGAGCGTTAAAATCTTTTCCTAAAAGAATTCTATGTACCACAGTGTTTATTAAATACACAATATAATTTTTCCAGTAGTTTATGTATAGTCTATAAATATAAGCCTTTTTATTTTATAATATTTAAAAATTTTATCCATTACTTATATGCAGAAATATTTTTATATTTTTTCTGCATCTGAGTTATACTGGGTATAATATTAATTTCAGTTTTGCTTGTCAGGATTTTGTGGATTATTCTGGCATTTTCTGCATAAGACAGGGGAACTTTCTATATTTTCATTTATTATTATTCGTTTCAGTGAAGAAGGGGGGAAAAGCAGGGTGTATGTAATATTTTAAAAATTACTTCCACAGCTTGGATTATTACCAAACTTTCTCATTTGAAGAACTATAAATTTATGTGAAACTAAGGAGTATTAAACCAGTTCCTATAACTACCTTAAAAAATAGTGTGACACTGAAAAAAATTAAATTAAAAAAATAAATAAGGAAAAAAAAATATAGTGTGGTCTCAGACAGCGGTCCACTTCCAAAAAAGATCTGTAGAAATAAATATGATAGACTCAGAGATGGTGCTTACTTTTTACTTTTTATTTTTTTTAAAGATTTTTTTTATTTATTTGACAGAGAGATCACAAGTAGGCAGAGAGGCAGGCAGAGAGAGAGAGGAGGAAGCAGGCTCCCTGCTGAGCAGAGAGCCCAAAGCGGCCTGGATCCCAGGACCCTGAGATCATGACCTGAGTTGAAGGCAGAGGCTTAACCCACTGAGCCACCCAGGCACCCTATTTTTATCCTATTTTTATTTTTTTTTAAAGATCTTATTTATTTGACAGAAACACAGCTAGAGAGGGAACACAAGCAGGGCGAGTGAGGGAGGGAGAAGCAGCCCCTGCCCCCCCCACCTCCAGCAGGGAGCCTGATGTGGGGCTCGAATCTGGGACTCCAGGATCGTGACCTGAGCCCAAGGCAGAAGGTTAATGACCGAGCCAACCAGGCGTCCCAGAGATAGTGTTTGAACAACAACAACAAAAAAAAAAAAAAAGAAAAAAAAAAAGGCCAAAACCTTACTCAAGCATTCCATCCTCTTTTTACTGTTTTATCCAAAGAGAGTAAGTAGATTAGCTCTAGCTGATTATATTTGAGATGGCTGAGTTAAGGTGACAGAGACTGGTAGGCATTTCTCTGTTGAGTGTATGTGTGTGTGTTAAGGGTGGGGGAAGGGGTGTTGGTTTTGGCACTGAGGTTAGCATTTGGCTAGAATCCAGATCTCAGCCGTGCAGGGCAGTGATGCGCTTTTTCTATAGAACCAGAGGCTATTCATTGCTCAGGCACACTAATAAAATTACAGCTCGTGAATCACAATGTCAGGTTATTAATTTATATGGGAGAATTTAATTGCAAGGAAGATCAGAATACCAGTACTTCCTGGTAAAGGAAGGAAGCTTCACGTTTCTAATAGGTAAGTCACCTTTACCCTGGTTAGCTCCTAGACTAAAACGATGGATCTCTGGCTTGTGTGAATTTTCCTTGGAAAACTTACCCTGTCCATGTTTTTTGTTTTGTTTTAATTTTGGAATGTTTGAAGAGTGCCCAGAATGTGCCAGAGAGGGTGGGGTTTTTGGTGGACGGTTCATAGTGGACCACCCTTACCACCCCTCCCTGAGCATATAGTGAAGATAGGGCATTAACAAAGGATTGCAGTGCAAAGTGATACATACTTTGAAATACAGAAAGTCATGAGAACGTTGCACTCCAGAAAGGTCAGAGCTAAATTTAATGCTCAAATACCATCACCTTCTTAACATGGATTTCTGTTAAAATTCTGTCTTCACTGCCTCTCTGACTTCTCTTCTGGATTTATTTTCCATCTTTTCTTATGTTTATGGGAATAGGAAGCTGATGGGAGTCAACTCTGGTGCAACATAAAGAATATATCTAAAAAAGAAGGAAGAAGCCCAGCGTGTCATTACAGAAATGCCACTGTAGGACTGTTTCACTGTATTTTCCCTGTGGACATGAGGCCCAGAGGGAAGGAGACAGAAAGGGCAGAGCTCGTTGTGAGTCTGGATGCCTGGTGTGGAGCGAGGTTGCATTCTGGAAATGATGGAACCAGATAGTCTGCCACAGCCCGCAGTTTGTTTCCTGAGATTAAGAGTCTCTTATGGTTTGTCTCCCTCTCTGGTTTCTTCTTCTCTTCCTCTATGATTCTCTGCCTTGGTTGTTGGAGTGGAGAGCAGTGGGAGGAATGGGGTGGATGGATAATGAACCTGGGGAGAGTATGTGCTATGGTGAGGGCTGTGAACTGGGTAAGACTGATGATTCATAGACTTGTACCCCTGAAACAAATAATACGTTGTATGTTCATAAAAAAATAAAATAAATTAAAAAACAAAAAACAGATAGCCTAGCCTTTGCCCATGGAGGAGAAGTGAGATGGTGGGAAATTTTTAAGAGATAAGATAGAGAGTGGTGGTGATAGGGGAATGAATCATGGAGCGTTTTAAGATTAGGCCGAGGAATAGGAACATTATTTTGTCTGCTCCGAAAGTTATTATGTTTTTTTAACCAGAGAGCGATGCCAGCAGATGAAAGCCAGTTTTGAGAGCCGTGGATCAGATGACGGACAAACTGACATTTTGGGGGAGACATGTGAGAGGCTATTGTTAAGAGTTATGGTTAGGGACAGTGGGGGTTCTTAGAAGAGCTGTGTTTGGAAGGAAAGATGATTTAAGAAAAAACAAAGGTTTGGCAGGATTAGTTAGTGATTGATGGCAGAAGTCGTAACAGAGTATATGACAGATCCTTTAGTTTGTGAATCTGGGAAGCTGGAAATACTGGGATGCTCTTCTTGGAGAGAAGAAGCATTGGAAAGTAGATGTGTGTCTGTTTTTACATTCAGAGCAAGGAAGGGGAGAAGGGGAGTGACTCTGTGTGTGTGTGTGTGTGTGTGTGTGTGTGAGAGAGAGAGAGAGAGAGAGAGAGAGAGAGAGAGAATTGGACATACTCGACGTAGGTTACTTTTGCAACCTCATGTGCCCTTGTTTGTTTGTTTGAAGGGGCCCAGTTTCATTTGTTCACAGAAGCTATTTTAATATCTGAGTTGCTGGGGCGCCTGGGTGGCTCAGTTGGTTAAGCGACTGCCTTCGGCTCAGGTCATGATCCCAGAGACCAGGATCGAGTCCCACATCGGGCTGCCTGCTCTGCGGGAAGCCTGCTTCTCCCTCTCTCACTCCCCCTGCTTCTGTTCCCTCTCTGCCTGTGTTTCTCTCTGTCAAATAAATAAAATCTTTAAAAAAAAAAAATATCTGAGTTGCATTTGCTCACCGTGTTCCCTTCCTCAGTATGTACATAGTTTTTAAAAAGAACTGGAAGGCTCTTGTGCCCAACCTATAACTGCAAACACAGAAAGGGTATAGGCTTTGGCCATTTTAATAAGTACAAAGACAATCACCCTATTTAAGATTGGTTTTTAAATTGGTCCTAAATCTTTTAGGGCAGACAACTTTATACTCTCGGTGTTGATTTTCCCAACAAGGTAGACGGACAGGAGTCAATAGAGACTGCAGCTCCAGTGTGACCCTCTGAGATTCTCTGGTGATTTACGTCCGAACCCCAGATTGCACTTTAAAAGTAGATGGTCAAGCTTCTTATCCTCGAATGCTGGGTCATATAACTAGTTAAAATTATTTTGCCAATTGAGATAATCTAGACAGTCTAGAGCTGTTAACCTTGGAAAATTAGGTTGAGTTCCACTTGGTATTTTTCTTGTGTTATTCTAAATGCTTACAATGATTTATCTTTAGATAAATACATAAATGCTTTGTCTTTGTAAATATAGATCACATACACATAAAACATATTAGGCTATGCACTGTAGGTCAAGTTTTCTTAACTGCAGTGCGACTTCTGTTCTTTGCTCACTTAGTAAAGTTCCCTGCCCGGTAAAACCCTTCATTGCTCTCGGCATTCTTCTGAACTTGTCTTTATATATCATAGTGGATTTTTGGAGATCTTTTTTTCCTTGTTTATTATGTATGTGTTCCTTTTCCTAGAAGGCATCGCTGCTGTTATATCCTCAGGTTGGAGGGAAATTAAAGGTAGAGCCAAAATTTATAAAATTCCTAACAAATGATACTCTTTAAGCTTTTGCTTGATCACTACCATGGTAGGGAACTAAGCTCCCTTCATAGCGTTTCCACTCTCCCTCCTCCCTGCCCCTCCTCCTCTTTTTGAAAATCATGACCTTTTGAAATTGGAAGGCCGGAAACTGGTACAGTGGTTTAAATGTAGTCTCATTGGAACAAAGCAGTGTGTGACTGTCTCCTTTTTCTTTTTCTTTTTTTAAAATATTTTATTTCTTCATTTGACAGAGACATAGTGAGAGAAGGGCCACAAGCAGGGGGAGTGGGAGAGGGAGAAGCAGGCTTCCAAGTAGGGAGCCTGATGCACTCCTCAGTCCCAGGACCCTGGGATCACGACCTGAGCTGAAGGCAGATGCTTAAAGACTGAGCCACCCAGGCAGGCGCCCCTTTCTTTTTCATATTAAAATAATTTAGACCTTTGTTTAACACATATTTGCCCAAGCACCAATTCTAGACCTAAACTGTATCAAAATATGGGTGAATAGGTAGGAGGATGTGTGATTCTATAACATACCTATTTACAAACCACTCATCTCCAGAGAAAGATCCTTAATATACACTAAGACTGCATTTACCTTTTTTTTGGTTAGCAAAATATTCTAAAGATGTCTATCTAATTTTTAGTCAGCTAAAACTTTGAACACCTTCATCTGGATTAACACTAAACTATGTATTGTGTCTTTGGTACTTTGGACCTTCTGCTCTGGTTTAATTCATCTGAAAAGAGGAAGATAGTCACGGTTTCTGCCCTATTACGTATTTTCTGGTGATTTATGTGTGGTTAGAATAATGAAAAGTAAGAGAAAGTAACACTGTTTTAACACTATATATGTGAAACTTGGTCAGGTTTTAGGGAATTAAAACAATTGCTTTTACCTGCTTTCTCTTCATTCAGAGCAGAACTTTAACACGATACAGATCTGAAGCAAGTTTAATTATGTCTTAGGTTCTCATTGGTACAGAACCAGTCTGGAAATACAACATTTTGCCCAAGAGTTTGTACATAGTACTTAATACAATTATTTAAAAAAGTTTGACAGATTTATCATGCTCTATAGGTCTAAAATATAGCATGAGCTTTGATGCACCAAATTATGGGTACCCTTTGAAATATTATCAGCATAAGATGGCACTTTGAATGGCAAAATGAACTTTTTATCCTAGGTGGGGCTCTCTGAGATGGCAAAAATAATGTCTCTTTGTCACCTATGCAGGTGATGATCACACAATTGGCTTTTCAAATCATAGAAAATAGAGCAGAGAGTAGCTGGAACACTGCAAGGTTGTTGTTTCTGTTTTTAATAAAGATGAGCTATTTTTTTAAAAGATTTTTTAATCTGTAGTTGAGGGAGAGAAAGAGCTCTCTCACAAGCAGGAGGAGCTGCAGGCAGAGCTAGAAGGAGAAGCAGGCTCCCTGCTGATCAGGGAACCTAACCCGGAGCTCCATGCCAGGATCCCGAGATCATGACCTGAGCCACCCAGGTGCACCTTGAGAACCAGAAGTTCTAAAAAGGCATCTCTTTCTTAAAGATGACATGAATAACTTCCAGGAGTTGAAGTAAAACCTCTGCCTAGCACTTTGGACAATCAGTGGTGTACTTTATTTAACATTGGAGTGACCCAGACTGCTAAACTAAAGAATTGTACCTGAGATGCTTTTATCTAATTTAGGTAAATATTTCTTTGCATAACACATCAGCTATCAGAAAAGCATTGTAATTGGGTAGAACTGCACATACTCTTCTAGACGTGCCAAATTCTAAATTGTAATCTTCATAGAAGATCATACGATTTCAAAATATAAGTATATCAGAACTTGAGTTATTCTTATTCTCGGTTTCTAAAGTTTTAGCATTCGTTATCAGCCGCAGTCCCAGTTTTTATCCCCAGGGAATGCTGGGAAAACCTGAAGATATTTTTAGTTACTAGGATTTGACGGGTGCTACCAACATGCATCTCCTAGGTAGAAACCAGCAATGCTGTTAAACCTCCTATAATTGCATAGGGCATCCCCCTAAGTAAAGAACCATCTGACACAAAAGGTTAATAGCGCTAAGATTGAGAAACATTTTAGATTATTGTGTGTTTTTTTAAATTACTCGTATGAACAGGAGGATGAAATAAATGGAAATTGAATTCTTTCTTATTCTTATTCTAAGTGTGAAAATAGCAGGAGCAGGATCTATTGATGGAGGAATTCAAGTACAGTGCAGTAATTAGGACAACATTGGTCATCACCTTTGGGTTCTGATCTTTACTCCAGTCGCTATTAGCCGTCTGGCCTTGGGTAAAGTGATTAATCCTTCTGAGACTGAATATATCCATTTATACAACATGGCTAATAAATACTACTTTATAGGATTTTTTTCATAAGTTAAATGATGTTTGCAACCTAGAAAGTCTTACACATTCAAGAAGTGGAAGCGATTATTACTATGTTTAGAATGCCGTTCGGAATTGGTAGTATAGGATTTATATGGTTATATAAGGAATGAGATGGTAGAAATGTTATCAGTAGATGTGAATTTCTTGAATGAATCTTAAGGGTTTTTTTCTGTAATTTAAGGAAGCAGTTATTTTAAAGGAAGTAATGAGGTTTGTTAAAAAGGAAAAGGTCTTTTATTTTTTTTTGTAATTTTACAGTCTTCTCTATTGTTTAAATGTTTTTTTAGAGAACATACTTCTTTTCCAATTGAAAAAAACCCAGTACAACAACAAACCCTCATAGTTTCTCAGCATATTGAAGAATACTTCTTAAACCATCCCTTTTCTAATTTGTAGTTAGTCTTTTGCTAGTTTATCTCCCATTAGTTGGTTTCCCTCTTTAGTCACCTTTCTGAAAGTGTTTAAGCTGTGAGACCCATTAAAATTTTACTGGCATGATAAAGCTGGTCATATTGATGCCTTTATCTTCCAGTTGGCATGTGGTGCTGTCACTGCGGTCACCGGAATTGGGTCTGGATAGGAGGTAAAGAAGAACACGGGAGAATTTATAACTTGAATCTCCAAAGTCAGGACACTTTGCTTGCTTAGGTTCTCTTCAGAAGCTTATTAAGTACTCAAATAAAAACATAGGAAGCATAATTATTAAATGTCCATGTGTCGAGGGACACCTGAATGTCTCAGCTGGTCCTTTACTCAGGTCTAGGGGTCTGGAATCAAGCCTCGCCTTGGGGCTTCCTGCTCAGTGGGGAGTTTGCTTCTCCCTCTGCCTCTCCCCTGCTCTCCTACTCCTTCTTTCTCCCTCTCTCAGTAAATAAAACCTTAAAAAAAATGTCTACATGTCAAAAACTGGAACACATAGATAATTGGATGATCAGATATGAATTTCATTGTGCATAGATTTGGACAGTGGGCAAAGACTGAGGATGTTAAATTTAATGGGAGAAAATATAAATTCTCTAAATTTTGTTTTAGAAATGATTGTATAATTTCATGATTGGAGAATTTGGGGACTTAACTAATTGCTGTTTAAGTAAAGAATAAATACTAAGAATTGGATGGCTACAAGTTCAATGAGTTGATTCCCTTCTATTAGTGGTATTATTAAGAGTTGGCTTGAGCAGCATAATTTTCAGAATTCTCCTGGGTTTGTAGCTTTGTGACCAGTCTACTTGTCATACTGTGAAGGGAATATTGACAACTATAAAATGGTCAGAAAGCCTAGAATTAGTCAAATCCCTGCTTTGCCATGTATTAACTATGTCACTTGAAGTAAATTATGATGTGATTAAGCTTTAGAAGTTAATCTAAAATTTAGGTTTTGTTATATAATTTTTTTAACTATCCCATAGAGATGTTTTAGGGGCTGGCTGAGATATGATGATAATACTGATAATAACGATTATTAAACTTTTGTATTGCTTACTCTAAGCCAGGCTGTATTCTAAGAACTTACAAGAACTTGACATTTATGGATGCCTTTTTTTTTTTTTTAACCTTTTGTACTCCCTTCTCCCCTGACTCCCTGTCCTTTTCCTGCCTCTGAGAACCACCAGTTTGTTCTCTGTATCTGTGAGCTTTTTCTCTTTATTTCTTTGTTTTTTCTTTTTTCTTTTCTCTATTCTCTTTTTCTTTCCTATTCTATTCCACATATAAATGAGATCACAGGATAGTTTTCTTTCTTGGCCTTAATTCTCTTAACATAATGCCTTTCAGGTCCATCCATGTTGTAGCAAATAGCAAGACTTCATTCTTTATTATGGCTCAAAAATATTCTGTGTGTGTATGTATAAATATGTGCCACATTTTCTTTATCCATTTTTCCATTGATGAATGCTTAGGTTGTTTCCATATGTTGGCTATTGTAAGTAGTGCTGCGATAGACATGGGGTACATATATCTTTTATTGTTGTTTTCTTCAAATACCCAGAAGTAGAATATATAGTTCCATTTTTAATTTTTTTCTTAAGATTTATTTATTTATTTGACAGAGAGAAACACAGTGAGAGAGGGAACACAAGCAGGGGGAGTGAGAGAGGGAGAAGCAGGCTTCCCGCCAAGTAGGCAGCCCGATGTGGGACTCGATCCCCAGTCTCCAGGATCATGACCTGAGCCGAAGGCAGTCGCTTAACCAACTGAGCCACCCAGGTGCACCCATTTTTAATTTTTTGAGGAAGTTCCATACTGTTCTCCATAGTGGCTGCACCAATTTACAGTTCCACCAGCCGTTCACAAGGGTTCCTCCTTCTCAGCTTCCTTACCAATGCTTGCAATTTCTTGGTTTGTTTGTTTGTTTGTTTTTTGATAATGGCCATTTTAATGGGTGTGAGGTGATACCTCTCTGTAGTTTTGATTTGAATTCCCTTGATGATTAATGATATTGAGCATGTTTTCCTATACCTGGTGGCTGTTTGTGTGTCTTTGGAAAAATGTTCAAATCTTCTGGCCATTTTTAAATGGAATTTTTTGAGGTTTTTGTTTTGTTTTGCTATTGAGTTGTAGGAGTTCTTTGTATATTTTAGATATTAACCTCTATCAAATGTGTAACTTGCAAATATTTTCTTCCATTCAGTAGATTTCCTTTTTATTTTGTTGAGCTTTCCTTGACTGTGCATAAGCCTTTTAGTTTGATTTAGTCCCACTTGTTTGGTTTTGCTTTTGTTCCTGTTACTTTTGGTGTCAGATTAAAAAAAATCATCACCAAGACCTTTGCTTTCTTCTAGGAGTTCTATGGTTTCAGGTCTTACATCAATACTCTTTGAGCTTGGTACCATTATTCTCATTTGAAAGCTGTGGAAACTGAGGCATAGCAAAATTAATGTCTTTGTTTATTCTACCAGTTTCAGATTTTACACATATGCAGTGCCAAGCATGTGGCATGTGTCCTGACAATGTCCTGTGTTTTACATTCCTTTGTGGCCTTCCTTCACTTAGCATTTGTCTTCAGGGCTCATCTGTATTGTAGCATGTGTCAGAATTCTTTCTTTAAGGCTAAATCACATTTTGTTTATCTACTCTTGGGTGGCTTTCACTTTTTGCCTATTACGAATAATCTTGCTATGAAGACACAAATATGATTTTTATATTACTTAAAAATGGCTGCGGTTATAAACTTTTTATATAAAACCACGAAGCCTACAGTGGAGCTGCTGCAAATGTGGGCAGTTTGGCTGCATTTACTTAATGAGGACACTTCCCAATCTGATTCTAATCCATTATATTGTCATAGAAACATGAAAGACTATAGGAAGAGATTAAAAGGTATACATGAAGCAGTTTTGGCAAACATTAATTAGGACCTGTTGTAAATTTTGGGTTAAAATGGAAATTTAATTGCTTGGCTGGTCATTACATAGGATTCAGATTATTAAAGGATGGATTAGAAAAGCTGAAAAATACTGTGATTTTAGTTATTTTCTGGTAGCAAAGTCTAGCAGAGATATGTTTCTTAAATAACAAAACTATGGACAGAAATGAAGGGCATTCAGTTTTGATTTTTACTATTTTTTTTCAATAAGGAATAAATTATTTTTTTCATCTATGGAACCAGTATACCAGCATTCTCAGTTCATAATTATTGTAAGGATGGTTGAAGCATATTCAGAAAATCTTTTATAATTTTTTAAAATATTTATTTGATAGTGCACATAAGCAGAAGAGGGAGAGGGAGAAGCAGATGCCCCACTGAGCAGGGAGCCCAATGTGGGGCTCGATCCCAGGACCCTGGAATCATGACCTGAACCGAAGGCAGACACTTAACCGACTGAGCCACCCAGGTGCCCCTTTTACAAATTGTTTTGAATATCATTTTAAACACTCAGTCGTATATTCATATTTATTTTCAACCTAGTCATTTCAAATGAAGCAAAATTTTGTTCGGGAATGATTGAAATGGACAGAGGGAAGGGCGCATTAATTTTTCCAGTTTAGAAACTTTGTCAGATCCCCTGATTATAATGTCTCCAGAGCTCTCCCTCAGTCCTTTTCATGTCCACTTCTACTTTGAGACATCCCTGACTAGATGTTTTCCCCAAGCACGTATGAGGTCAGAAGCCAGGGCTCCAGGTGTCTTTTACCTTCTGGTGGTCCGTTTCTGTGTTCTGGCACATGTCAGACTGAGCTTTATCTTTAAAATAAGGAGTTGCTACCTGAAGCCAGAGAGATGCTGGAGAATGAACAGCCTTGAGACCTCTGCTCTCTGAAGGGGCAACACAGCCAGATGCTGATGATTGTGGAGTATCATAGCTGAGTTCTTTGTTACAAAAGCCCATTTTTACTCCTTCACATTGTTAATATTTTTGTTTCTCTTGCTAGGTGGCTCTTTTCCCCATTACTAATTTTTCTTCAATATATTGAGCATTTTCCATCACAAGGAATTCTCCTGACCACCTGGAGTGTATGTACTGTTAGTGTCTGAAGCTGAGATGCTTAGTTACTTACTTGAGATTTCATTGTTTATCAGCTGCGGAGCCTGGGTTTTAAGGCCACGTCTCTCTGGCTCTGAATGCTTCCTGTTTCCATTGCACTAGACGGCAAAAGCATTGCCGGAATTTACAGGATCTAGCTTTCTTCAAAGTGATGATCATTATATCAAACTCTTCCCTTCCTTTCCTGCTCTTGCTGTCCCAGTTTATGGCCTGGTCACATCATACTTGAGTGGAATCTAGGCATACCGCAGAGACATTTTGGGTTGGGTTCCAGGCACTGCAATAAAGTGAGTATCACAATAAAATGAGTCAAATAAGATTTTTGGTTTCCTAGTGCATATAAAAGTTATGTGTATACTATACTGTGGTCTGTTCAGTGCATAATAGCAGTACATTTTTTTTTTTTTTTTAAAACACGTACAGGGTCGCCTGGGCGGCTTAGTCATTAAGCGCCTGCCTTCGGCTCAGGTCATGATCCTGACACCCAAGATCGAGCCCCACATCAGGCTTCCTGCTCGGCGGGAAGCCTGCTTCTCCCTCTCTCACTCTGCCTGCTTGTGTTCCCTCTCTAGCTGTGTTTCTCTCTGTCAGATAAATAAATAGAATCTTTAAAAAAACAAAACAAAGCAAAACCACAACAATACAGTATCTGTGCAGTGCAGTAAAAATACAACAAGGTGTGCCTCTGTCGTGTGGTGGTTTCCCCACTGCTCTTCCTGCCTTCATGGTGTCTGGTATTAACTCGTCCCTTGACCTACTGCATTACACCTTCTTGTACAAGTATAATCATGACCGTTTTGTTGAACGCTAACAGAACATCTTGTTAATCCCTTGATAAAAAGTAGTTCATAGCTCTTAGTTGCATTTCAGATAAGTAAATATCTTTTAATTTGGGATTCTTGACCCTGTCTTATTTGCACTTCCTACCCTTCAGCCTCTTCAAAATGCTACTTCCCTTGTCCTGTTGATTTTCTAGCTAACTTGAATTACGTATAGTGTGCTTGCTTTCTTGGTCTGGTTTGTGCTTCATGCTCTCTCTGCCCCTCCACATCCCTCCCTCCACTAGGTAGCTAGGTCTCTTTATATACCTTGCTTCCTATATCTGTTACATGTATTGTCTCCTGTCTCTAATGCCCATCTCTGTGTCCCGATATCCAATCAACATAAATGAAAACATTTACCCATCTTACGCCTGTTTCATCATGCACTTCTGGTCATCCAAACTGGCACCCTTCCTTTGAATCTCCATAGCGCTGGATCTGTTATTTTCTTATGGCACTTGTATTTCTCACCTTGGATTGTGAATTATTTTTAGAAGTAAGAGAGAGATGTCTTTGATGGGGAGTGGAGTCTATGTATAATTGTCCTACTTTTCCCAGGTACCATATTGTTTATCCTAGTGCCATGGAGATGGTCAACGAATGTTATTGAGTAAATGAGGTATTACAGTAACTTACCTTTAGACAGCGCTTAGGAATTCAGAGAATATCTTAAGTGTGCATTTCCTCATGAAATCACACAACAGTAGTGTAGGATTGAGTACTTATCTTCATTTTGTGAATAGCATTTGCAGGTTTATGGAGATAGGAACAGGACGTGTCTGGAATGTTGCAGGCAGTTCTGCTCCTGAAAGAATGGCAAAATGGGACTCCAGGTTAAGTAGTATGGAGCTAAAAGGATCTCCAGGGCAGTTAAGGGTTTTGAACCCTATTTGTGCCTTGGACTCGTCTTCAGAGATATTAAATGCAAAATCACTTACCAAACCTCCCTCCCTCCCTATCCCATCAAAGATTCTGATCCACTATTCTGAAGTGG
The DNA here is from genome assembly GCA_004023965.1 of Spilogale gracilis. Taxonomy (NCBI): domain Eukaryota; kingdom Metazoa; phylum Chordata; class Mammalia; order Carnivora; family Mephitidae; genus Spilogale; species Spilogale gracilis. Next base: position 96,363 of record PITA01002098.1, on the reverse strand, counting down.
GACACAGACACTGGTATATATATATATTTTTTATAAAGGTTTATTTGTTTGAGAGAGAGTGCGAGAGCATGAGTGCAAGTGGGGGGAGAGACAGAGGGAGAGGGAAAAAAAGGATCAAGCAAACTCCCCACCAAGCATGAGCCCCATATGGGGCTTGATCCCACAACCCTGAGATCTTGACCTGAGCTGAAACCAGAAATCAGCCACTTGACCAGCTGAGCCACTCAGGTGCCTCAAGACATTGGTATTTTTAAGTGTACTGATTTTGAAAAATATTTTATTTCAAATATATAGAATAAATTATTTATAGAGATTTGATTTCTATTAGAAACACGTTAAATTTTTTTGAGCCAATCATTTATAGACTTTTCTTTTTACAAAATGGAAATTCTATTTTTCCCTTTATTTCTAGAGTATTGTCAAAATTACTTTATGATGCTGGTTTGAAAAATAGGTCTATATCATAATTATAAGAGAAAAACTCCAGAAGCAGAGATTTATGTTGACATGTCCTAACTGGGCTGTCAGAGTTAAACACTTTCTAATGTGGTCAGCACTAGATTTCAACCTTGGATGCCAGTAAAGATAATATTCAAAAAAAAAAAGTCTTAATGAGAATTATTTGTTGAAAGAAAGTTATAATAGAATAAAATGTGTAACTCCCATTTGCATAGTAATGTCTTTTTCTTTCACCTTAAGGAATGCCATCACATGGATTTTTATTGTTGCTGTTCAATTGGTAACTGAATTTCTTTCTTTTTCCTTTTTTTTTTTTTTTTTTTTTTGGTGTGTGTGTGTGGGTGCATTCATAGTGCACACAAATTTTAATTAAAATTTTTCTTGCAAGTTCAAGGTCTTTATTATCAACTTGAGTTATTTTAAAAAAGAGCAGTACAATAACATCCTCAGAGACCATTACAATTATTTTCCTGATGCTGAATGGCTCATCCTTCCATGCTTCAATATTACAATGTGTGCCTCTTTAAACGTTTTTTCCCTCCTGTATAGTTAGCTCTCCAGAATGTCTAGCAGATACCTTTGATTCTGCCTGCAAGGAAGAATGGTAAGCTTGTAGGGAGAGCCTCAGTTGACCATGCTTGCTTAGTTAGTAATCCTATTTATTCACAATTTTCATCTGTAAGCTATAGGGGGAGGCGTGAGGGTCTTTCTCATGAAAAATACATCTTTCCTATGTAGCTCAGAGTTAAGTATGTGCAACCACAATTGTGTTTATCATTTAGGGTCTAGATTTACAACTATGTTTTGAATGGAAGAGTTGGAATTGCTTCTTGAAGGAAATAGACACTTAACATCAGAATGCTCAAAATGGCTATCTGTGCCGGAGAAGGAGATTTAGAAGTATGATATCCTACATTTTGTTTTTTTTAATAAGATGAAAAAAATCACTTGTCACATTTTTTTAATTTTAATTTATTTTTTAAAAGATTTTATTTATTTGGGAGAGAGAGAGCACTCAAGAGGGAGATGCAGAGGGAGAATCAGACTCCCTGCTGAATGGGGGGAGCCTTATGCAGGGCTCTCTCCCAGGACCCCAGGACCCAGGATCATGACCTGAGCCGAAGATAGCTGCTTAATGGACTGAGCCACTCAGGCATCCTGTCATTTTTATTTTAAAGCTACTTAAAATCTGAACTTTAAATAACAAAATATGAGACTATCAATTTTAATATTTCAAGGCAATCAAATTTAATTTCGATTATGTATACGCACATGTGACTATATATAGATCTATCTAGATATCTAGATACAACTATTTCAAGGGAGACTGTATGCATAGTAGGCGTTCTTATTTTTATTTTAATTTTCTAACTCTGAAACTTAACAATTTGGTCAAAGTTCAGTCTTCAGCTTTCTACTTGAACTTCCTCATGAATTATATGCTTTCAAAGGCTTTTCCTGGAATTTCTCTTTTTGGCAGGTAAGTTTGCATATCTAAAGTGACATCATTTGGCCAGATTCCTGAAAAAGAATAATTTAAAAGACAGAAGAATGTAGGTTGGTTTTGAATATTCTAATGTTAGAATTTGGGAGAAACTGAAATAGAGAAATCCTTTGCTGTATTAATAGGAATGTGTTATTTTCTTAAACTTCATCAATATTTTAATAAGTTTTTTTTGGTTTATTTTAATAAGTTCATTAGGTTTATAACAGTATTTCAGGGGGAAATAATACTTTAACTTTTTTTTTTTTACTGAGTTGAGTTTTGGCAAAAGTGACTTAGTTACAATTTTGGAGCTGCATCCCGCTAGAAACTAATTGGGTCTTGGACTCAATAAAATCACAGTTATATAGAAAGCCATATAATTGTAGGTATGGAAAAGGAGCAAAGACTACTTGGGTAATTTCAAAATTAAAAATGTAATACTGTAAGTTCCTTAAGGTAGGAACCAGGTCTCTTAATTTTTCCTTATGCTGAATTGAACCTAACAAAATGTTATATACATGATGGACACCCACTAAAAATTTTTAATCACTTTATTGGTCACTAGATAAAGATACTGAATAGTACTAGCCATTCTAACTCAATTTGGCTTTATCTAACTTTTTTTTTTTTTTTAAAGATTTTATTTATTTGACAGCGAGAAACACAGAGAGGGATCACAAGCAGGGGGAGTGAGAAAGGGAGAAGCAGGCTTCCTGCCGAGCAGGGAGCCCGATGTGGGGCTTGATCCCGGGTCTCCAAGGCAGTCGCTTAACCAACTGAGCCACCCAAGCGCCCCCATCTAACATTTTTCTTATGGAAATAGCCATTCCTAGAAGCTTTTACTAGTTTTGCTCTTATAATTTGGCTTTATCTAATATTTCTATTATGGAAGTAGCCATTGTCAAAGGCTTTATCTAGCATTTCGCTTATGGAAATAGCCATTCCATAATGGTTTAATTCTTTGACCTGTCAACTTCAGATCATGTTATTTGTGTATATCCAAATTATTTTCCTTATGAGCCATGATTCCCATTTCTCGAGCTGTTAGTTACTTGCTAAATGTCATTGCTCATCTACATCTTTGTAGTTTGTAAATTTTGGGGATGGGATAGGAACTAGCAAAGATCCTTTTTAAAAATATGCATTTATCTATTGACATGAGCTGTGAAGCGCTAATGATGCCCTACTGCTTGCTGATTCAAATACGGAGTTTTCTGTTGGCTTCCTTTTTTTCCTCCCCAGTTTTTATTCTGACAAACTGTCTTATTCAGAGAATGAATCTGCTTTTCCATGTAAAGCTTTGAATTTGCTGTGAAAGAAAGAGAAGTGATGGAGCAAATGGAGAAAGGGAAATGGGAAGTGTGACCCATGGTACTTAAACCACTACTCATTAATCCTTCTATTTCCTCTCAGCAATTTTCTCTCCATCTGTGTTTTATGTATTTTGTCGATTCTGTTATGTGAGAGTTTCTTTCTAGGGATTATCTAGCTCTCTCATGGTTTCTTTGTGCACACTCCTTTGTACTCTCATGGATACAATCCCATTTCCTGTGAGTCCCTAGGAAGACTCCCCAGTGAGTCCCACTTTCTTCTCTTCCAGTCTGAGATGACCTCATTTCTCTTCTGCAACTTACTAGAACTCTGTTTCACACAGTTTATAGAATTATTCTTTCACAAAACCTTCAAAACCTGTGCAGCTCTTTCTCATTTACTTGATATTCCCCTACAGAGCACCTCACAGTTTGGCATTTTCTTACTCTTTGTGTGGTCTTACTTCCATGACCATGTCATAGGCCTCCTATATTAAGGGGTTTCTCAGCCATTCATTCATTCATTCATTCATTCATTCATTCATTCATTCGAGGGAGAGAGTAAGAGAGAGCAGGCACACACGTGGTGAGGAGGGACAGAAGGAGAGAGAAAGAATTTTAAGCAGGTTTTGCACCTAGCACAGAACTCATCTCACAACCCTGAGATCATGACCTAAGCCAAAATCAAGAGTCGGATGCTTAACTGACTGAGCCCCTCTCCCCCCCGCAGGTGCCCTGCTTCTTCTCAGCCTTATTGAATCAGGAGTCATCTTGGTATAACAGTTTGGGATCAAGGCAGATGTTTACTGCCAGCTGTGTGACTTATAGGAAGTTACTTAGCATCTCTGAGGCTTTTTCTTCATCTGTTTAATGGGGATAACATTTTCTACCTCATAAGGTTATTACTTAATTTTCAGATAAGTTGTTAATGGCATTACTAAAGTGCCAGGCACAAAGCAGACACTTAATATTATGTCCTTTTTCTCATACATACGTGGTTGGGTTAAGAATAGATAGTCACTAAAAACTTTTTTTTTGTTTTCAATTAAGCAGATATACTGTATCTGAATGACTGAATATTTGGAAAGGTAGTAGAGGCAGGAGATAGAATTAGTTTGTCATGTCTTCCATGTTCCAATCTTTCTCTAAAAAGTTAGTAGCTCTAAATCTAGGAAAATGAGGTCTATTGTTACATAATGTTACTGGTTACCAAGGTTCCCAGATAAGGAAAGAGATTGGTGGAGTTGGTCTAATTTGTTAGACTGGATAGATGGAGAAAGATAGAATAGTATGCCCCTATTTCTTACAATTCAAAGATTCTGTTGCTTGGAATTAAAATTTTAATTGATTTTGGAGTACTTATGTCTAGAATTTCAAGTTAGTTTTTGTAAACTTAAAATTGTTTAAAAATTACTTTTGCTTGCCTTCTATGTGTTCAGCATTATATCTGTACTCTTAAAATAATTGTAGGAAGAAAAGTACTATACATGAAAAATATTTTTATTTTTTGTGGAATTTCGTTACTTTAGACTACTTATACTAAGGTATGGTAAAAAATATTTTCTTTTTTTTTTCTTTTTTTAAAGATTTTATTTATTTGACAGGGAGAAACACAGCCAGAGAGGGAACACAAGCAGGGGGAGTGAGAGAGGAAGAGGCAGGCTTCCCGCCGAGCAGGGAGCCCGATGTGGGGCTTGATCCCGGGTCTCTGGGATCATGATCTGAGCCGAAGGCAGTTGCTTAACCAACTGAGCCACCCAGGTGCCCCCAAAAATATTTTCTTTTTTTTTTTTTTTTTTTTTTTTTTTTTAAATATATTTTATTTATTTATTTGGCAGAGAGAAACACAGCGAGAGAGGGAACACAAGCAGGGGGAGTGAGAGAGGGAGAAGCAGGCCTCCCGCCGAGCAGGGAGCCCGATGTGGGACTTGATCCCGGGTCTCCGGGATCATGACCTGAGCCGAAGGCAGTCGCCTAACCAACTGAGCCACCCAGGCACCCCCCAAAAATATTTTCTTATAAGTAAAACTTTGTTATAAATGTCACCTACATAGCTTAATATTTTAGAAATCTTAGAGTGTGGATAAAGTTAAAGAACTTAAACATGTATCTGTCCCCTTTCATAAAATAATTGGTGTAGGACCTACTTGACTTAAATGAAAACTGATATCATAGATAAATTTATATTCTTTTTTTTTTTAATTTTATATTCTTGATGTTGTATTGTTCTGCCTTCTGTTTGGCTCTACAGATGTGAGAAAACACTCATTAAGGGCAACATTTTTCTTTGTAGAAAATTGGCTCAAACTGACATTACTTTGCAGATAACTTTCATTAAAGAGTTTCTTTTCATAAGGGTCATTCTTATTTCAAAGATTAAATGAATTCATAAATATTTTAATGTAACATCTGTTCTTATTTTTCCCTATTCACATTTTTCTTCTGAAATACTCCATGTTTGTGTTCTTTAAGCTATACAAATGAGTTTCAAAGAAAAAAATATAATTCTGAATTATTATGTAATGTATTGCCATTCTCATAATTTTCATTTTATTAAACACATTTCTCAAGTCTTTCAAAAGACTTTTCTAAATGCCGTGAAAAATTTAAATCTGTATGACATTATGTGTGTATGTGTATTATTTCTGCTACCTCATTTCTTAGAGTGTAATGGTGGAATCCATTGAGCGTGAAGGGTCTGGAAAGCTCTAGAAGAGTGAGATGTATTTTCCTTCCTTCTCCCTTCCCTGTTCCTCCCTCCTCCTCAAGTGGAACATGTGTTTCTTGTGTGAAATGCTATGCAAATCCAGTGAATGGACAGACGAAAACAAACCAACTTAATCCAAGGTCTTGAAGGCAATGGGAATGGGCCCAGAGCACCAGCCTTTCCCCATCATCTCCATCTGAATATCTCCTCCCCCCCTCCTGGGTTCTTGGGCTAGTGTGCCTGAAATCTGGAGCTAAAAAGTAATATTTACTATATCATTTGAAGTCCTAATGGTTGTTATGTTTTGTAAGTCAGTGACCCAGTTTGAAGCCACGAGGAACATCCTGCTTTGAGTAGTTTGTACTTTTATTTATTTATTTGGGAGAGAGAGAGAACATGTGTGAGCAGGGAGTGGGGGAGTCAAGAGACTCCCTGCTGAATGTGGAGCCCCAATGCAGGGCTCCATGCTAGGACCCTGAGATCATGACCTCAGCCAGAATCAAGAGTCTAGCATTCAACCAATTGGGCCACTCCGGTGCCCCTAGTTTGTACTTTTAAAAAAACTTTTAGCTATTTCACTGTGGTCACTTCTACAACTTTTCCTAGAAAACAGTGTTTCTTAGATTTTAATATAGTTGCTATTATTAGCTTCCTTCTTTAAAGATAAACCAGATCTCTTTTCCTTAAAAAACAACAACAATAATTTTAATGCAACAGATGGAGAGTATCTTCTTTTTAGAACTTATCAGGATTGGGATTGGGGCATCTGGGTAGTTCAGTCTGTTAAGAGTCCGTTCAGCAGGGAGTCTGCTTGAAGTTCTCTCCCTCTCCCTCTGCCCCTCCCACTGCTCTTATGTGCACGCAGTCTCTCTTTCTTAAATACATAAATCATAAAAAATGTTATCAGGATTGCAAAACCTTTAATAGATGGGAAAATATTCATCTTTGCTTGTAATGAATGCTTTCAAAATGTTACCAAATCCAACATAAAATTATGAAATATTACAGTTGAACATCAGAGAGGTGAGATAAGGTTCTGACGGTTATTCCCATAGTATTTCTGTGACAAATGTTTATTTAACCAGTATTTGAATACCTCAGATGAAATCTAGCACACCACATTCAAAACAATACAAAGCAGTGGTGTATTAGAAAGAGAAGGGAGAGGTGCCTGGTGGCTCAGTCTGTTGGGCTTCTGACTCTAGGCTTCTGCTGACATGATCTCAGCGTTGTGAGATCCATTGCAGCGACAGGCTCTGCACTGAGCATGGAGTCTGCTTGAGAGTCTCTCTCTCCCCCTCCCACTGCCCCTCCCCCAGCTCATATTTATTTTCTGTTTTATGTAATGAATTTAAATAGTGACCATTTTTGTTTGCCTCTTAGGACTCTTATGTCTTCTCCCCGGACTAAAGAGTTTAATTTAGTTGTTTCACTTTTTGACTTGGTTTTCATATCTTAACAGCTTGCCTCTTCCCTGGTATGGAGTTGTGGTCCATTGGGCATTTGGGGCTATACTTACTAGTGCCATACTTGCTTGGTTTGACCTGTTACCTGACTGTACTAGATTGAACTCGAGGTGAGCAATGAAATTCTGATCCAGAATTTGGTATTGGGACTAAGCGCGAGTTTAGGTCAGTCTCTTCCAAAATGCAAAAGCACCTTTCCGAACCCCTGTGGGGCCACGGAGCAGAGAAGGTCAGTTTGCAGAAAGAATGAAGCCGATAGGGGAAAAGGAAGAGCCCCCCTCAGGACTTCCATGACTTTGCTCCTACTTTTGGCCTGAAGCTGCATTATATTCCTGTCCCTCATTCTATGCATAAGCCTGCCTTAAGCTCTATCAAGTTAGTCTCTATTTTTACCGCTGTTGCTTTTCCATCAAAAGATGCTCTTTGTCTTTTGACCAAACAAATTCAGATATCCCAAAATGTGGGAAAAAATATGTTAAACATAACAATATATTCTAAAAACATCTCTGTTAAAATCTGGGTTTCAGAATTGAACATGGTGATGGACTGCCATCCTCCCACCCCAAACGGTGATACTAAAATAAAAACCGGCATATTTCCTCTTTTATCCACAGAGCCCTTATCTGTTGTCTCCAGCTGCCTGTGACACCCATTTAGATGTTCCTATCAAACATATTTGACAATTGACACTCTTCTCCTCTGTTAGGCTACATCCCCTATATTTCAACATTCCTTCTTCTTCAAAGCTAGTGGTCTAAGAGTAGTTTGAATTCATTTCTCATTCTTCCTTTACTTCCGCTTGACATGAAATTTTAGCATTTAAAGAGAATTATTTTAAACTGTGGTATCACAGAATATAAAATTTACCATCTTAACCATGTTTGAGTGGTTACACTTGAGTGATACTGAGGATATTCACATTGTTGGGCAATTCTTACCACCATCTCATCTCCAGCTGTTTTCATCTTGGAAGCTGATGTGTTACACCAATTAAACAAAAAGTTTTCTCACTGCCCCCCACCCCCTGTTCCCCCCTTGTCCTGGCCCTGGTAATCACCATTCTATTTTCTAGATCTAGGAAATGGACTGCTCTAAGTATCTCACATAAGTGGAGTCATACACTTGTCCTTTCGTGGCTCATTTATTTGAATTAGCCTAATGCCCTCAAGTTCATCTGCACTGTAGCATGTGTCAGAATTGTGGCATTTCTTTTCTTCTTTTTATTTTTTTTAAAAAGATTTTATTGTGTTTATTTGACAGAGAAAAAGACAGAGAGGAAACACAAGCAGGGTGAGTGAGAGAGGGAGAAGCAGGCTTCCCGCCAAGAAGGGAGCCTGATGTGGGGCTTGATCCTGGGGCTTGATCCTGGGACTCGATTCGATCTCTGGGATCATGACCTGAGCCAAAGGTGGACACTTAATGATTGAGTCACCCAGGTGCCCCAGAATTGTGGCATTTCTATGTTAACATTATTGCGTGACTTACCTTTCTTTCTGTATCCCCTCTTTGACAGTCAAGGTTCTAAGGCTTTTATCACTGTACCTAAGTTACTGAAATAAAGTATTACTAAGTCTTTGAAGAGTCTCTCCTTGCTTACAGCTATAGCCTGTAATGCATAAGTGGTCTTTATTTTATTTTTTAAAGATTTTATTCATTTGAGAGAGAAAACATGAGGGGGGTCAGGGGGAGGGGCAAAGGGAGAGGGAGAAACAGGCTTTTCACTGAGCAGGAAGCCCAACGCGGATCTCCGATCCCAGAACCCGGGGATCATGACTTGAGCCTAAAGCAGACGCTTCACTAACTGAGCCACCCAGGTGCCCCAATGAGTGATCTTTCTTTTCTTTTTTTTTAAGATTTTTTTAATTTATTTGACAGAGAGAAACACAGCCAGAGAGGGAACACAAGCAGGGGGAGTGAGAGAGGGAGAATCAGGCTTCCCGCCGAGCAGGAAGCCCGATGTGGGGCTCGAACCCGGGACTCTGGGATCACGACCTGAGCCGAAGGCAGTCGCTTAACCAACTGAGCCACCCAGGCGCCCCCCAATGAGTGATCTTTAAAAACATGGCTTTCATTCAGTTGTACAGTAAACAGAACTCTATAGGTAGTTGGAACATGGAGGCTCTGAATAGCCTCTTCTTGCTAAAAGCCATACACTTTCCCTTCCCACCTGTTAGTCCCTATCTGTCTTTTTTTTTTTTTTAAGAAACACTTTTTTTTTTTTTTTTTTTAAGATTTTATTTATTTGGCAGAGAGAGTCTCTTGGACTAGACTCTAGGTTCTTTGTGGGCGGCTTCTGTTTTCTGTCTTAATGATTCTTTCAATCCAGAGAAACCTAGTGCCTGGCAAAAACACGGATGGATATTTGCTGAATGAATGAGAGCAGATTTCTGAGACTATAAATTTGCTAAAGGTGGAGACTCACTTATTTTTTTTTTTCTGGGCAAGTACAGATATTTGCACATAATAGAAACACAGTTATGTTGACGTATTGTTATTTCTTCCTAGTAGCTGTCTTTTCTTCTGGTTTGAGCTGAGGGCAGTAATTAACAGTTTTAAGAGTAAAAGGTGGATTTTTAAAAAATTGAGTCTCCCGAAAAATATGAACCATTATTAGACTTAAAAGTGTGTCAAACATAAAATTCTGATTATAAAATACTCATTACCTTCTGATCTAAAGATCAAATTGCACAGGATTGCTGATAATGTTACTTGCATATATATATATATATATATATTTTTTTTTTTTAACCCTCCAAAATATCTTTTATTTAAGGGCCTTCTTTTTAAACCACAGAATGTGGAGATAGTTATGTTCTATTTATTGCTAATTTCTCTGTCGCTATTTTTTCCTTTCTTTTTGTATCATGCCCATAGCAGCTGTTTCCCTAACCCTAACCCCAGCCCACAGCCTTTCCCACGGTCCTTTTTGGGCTTTCATTTGGCATTGATCCTTAATTTGACAGATTAAACACGTGTCTGAATGGTATTTATGGCCACATGATAATCCATCGTGTTTCCCATAGGGGTGATTATGCTTATTCTACTCCAAAACTAGGTAATCATCTTATGATAAAGTGTTCAGTTCACTCTGAATACGTCTTCAGGCTCCTCATTTAATTCCTCATTCCTCATGCTGACAGATTACTCTTAGGCTTTGCAACTCAATGTCAGCAAAGCTCATGGGATAGTAGTGTTGGGAACACAAAGACAGGGAATGGGCTTCAGTTTAGACAGAAGTGGGGTTTCGTCCAAGCTCAGACAGCTAGCTTGTAACCCTGCATGTATGACACTTTCTATGGGTTTTAACCTCCACGTGTATAAAATGATGTAATAACCACCCACTTTTTGGAACTCTGACCCAAAATTTGTCATTTTGGTAGATTTGAAGCTAACACATGATGGACCCTAGTGCTGTGTCATTTAGAGTTATAAAACCAAGATTGCTCATTCTAAGGGATGCCTCCACCGCTCGATGATATCCACAGCACAAAAGGAACTTCGGTGGCAGGGATCCTTCCCAAATTGATATGTGGTGTACATGAAATTGTGGGTAGACCAGGAAGGAATAAAGAACTTAGACTAAAATCCTCACTTGTGAACACGAGCATCCTTGAATTAAAGGATCTGGTAGCTAGTGATCTAAAATCTAAATTATATTAAAAGTAAGCTACCTTTCGTTCCATTTTTCTATACAGGATAATTGGCAACTAAAATTTGTTGCTTTCTTAGGAGCTATTTTTATCATCCTTGTTTCTGAGTTACTTAATGCATTTTAACTATTAAAGGAAGAGTAAGTAATGGGTTCATAAATAAATAACAAATGACTTTTTTTTGGTGAAGATTTTATTTATTTGACAGAGAGAGACACAGCGAGAGAGGGAACACAAGCAGGGGGAGTGGGGGAGGGAGAAACAGGCTTCCCATGAAGCAGGGAGCCCGATGCCCGGGACCCTGGTATCATGATCTGAGCTGAAGGCAGACGCTTAATGACTGAGCCACCCAGGCGCCCCAACAAATGACTTTTAAGACCTCCATTAAATGTATATATTTAAGACATAGATGCAAACAACCCACCTTTGTATGAGTGCACATATGCGTGTGTGTGTGACTAAATGGTCACAATTTAAAATAAGGCCAGTATTAAACATTCAAAAGAACATTTATTAAGCAGCCACTGTGTGCCAGGAATGCTGGAATAAATAAAATTTTCTAAAGAAGGGGCGCCTGGGTGGCTCAGTTGGTTGAGCGACTGCCTTCGGCTCAGGTCATGATCCCGGAGACCTGGGATCGAGTCCCACATCGGGCTCCCTGCTTGGCGGGAAGCCTGCTTCTCCCTCTCTCACTCCCCCTGCTTGTGTTCCCTCTCTGGCTGTGTTTCTCTCTGTCAAATAAATAAAATCTTTAAAAAAAAATTTTTTTTTTCTAAAGTGACAAATTTTCTTCCAAACTTAGGAATCCTCTTGACACACTAGATAAAACTACTTGCTTCTCTCTTGGTGTGTGTTTGAGTTGCATCATTATCAATCTCTCTCCAAATGCCTTCCTTGCTTCTTAAAGCCCTCAAAAAATGACAAAAGAATCAGAAGAGACATCTGATTTCTAAATTTAAATCTTCTAGACAATTTCTTTAGATGATATGAAATTTTTTTTTTCAGGTACCTCATATATGTATAAATATACCACTGTGGGCTATTCTTAATCACTTTTATTTTAGAAAGTGCCCTTCTTTAGGAATAGATATGTTTTAGAACTGTAAAATAGTTTAAATTCACACCTATAGCTTCTTAATTTTATAGGCAAAGCATATAAGGTAAACCATTATGATTTTTTACCCCTTATAAAGGTACATTATTGGGAGAGTATGGTTATTTTTATTAAAACAAATACAGTTTTACAAATGATCGTGGAAACCTTCACTGGAGTGTACATAATGTGGATACAAGGTGAGAAACTTTGTTTCTGCAACAGAATTCATGCTAGAAATGGACATTGATACTCTAGGACTAAATACATTTAATTTAATTTTTCCTCTGTATTTGATATGTCAGTGGCTATCAGTTATTTATGAGGCATTTGTGTGGCAGTCCTTAAGTTTTAAAACTAGTTTACTTTTTTAAAAAAAATTGGCAGTACACAGAAGTACTATTATATAAAAAGGACATTTTAAGTCTGATATTAGGATGATATAATTTATTTTTGGTTTTAGTTTAAATGTTAAAAATTGATTTGTTTGGAAACTATTTAATAAACCATAAATTTTATCTTCAGATACTCATATATTTAAGAATATTACCAAAATTGCGATATAGTTAGGCTTGAGTAGTAAAACTTGCCCTTATTTTTAATTTCCTGTGGTAGCAATTCATGAATGAAGATTCTGGCTTTAAGTGCTAACAGTATGGACTTCTGTCTTGCAGAGGTTGTTTAAACTTGAAACAAAGATGTCCAGAAGGTTCTGGGTCCATCTACCCAGTTCCAGCCAGAACTGCTTTTAAATTGTTATATGGCTCATTTAGGCAATTAAAACTTTTGTAATTACCCGACTAAAGGTCTGGAAGTATGCATTTACCTCACAAGTGTTATAAAGAAGAATAATACTTAAGATTTATAAAGCAATTTACTATGAAAAATGTAGCATAATGAAAGCTGACGTTTATAGAATGCTTATTATATATTCCAGGCAGCTTACCTATATCCTCTCATATCTTTGTTATAAGGATTAAATGAATTAATCTAAGTTGCATATATATTCCATGCAAATGTGTTACCTATAATATTTATTAATTTAATAATTATAAATTATTAAAAGATAACAGGCAGGTGAGCCCCGATTCAGATTCTATTTGAATTTGAATTCCTGCCTGACCTCTATGTCCATTCTGCTTTCGGAGCTTTTCTGGTTTTCACATGTAAAAAGTCAGCATGGGGGAGCCTGGGTGGCTCAGTTGGTTAAGCGACTGCCTTCAGCTCAGGTCATGATCCCGGAGACCTAGGATCGAGCCCCACATTGGGCTCCCTGCTCAGCGGGGGGCCTGCTTCTCCCTCTCTCACTCCCCCTGCTTGTGTTCCCTCTCTGGCTGTGTTTCTCTCTGTCAAATAAATAAAATCTTAAAAAAAAAAAAAAAGTCAGCATGGTCCAGAAAGGTCCCCAGGACCTTCCTTTAAGTGAACCTTTGCAACAGAGCTTTTTTATGTTTTTTTTTTTTTTAATTTATATTTGCTTTTGAAAGTTTTAAATTATACTCCCAGTATAGTTAGCGTACAGTGTTGCAAAGTTGTTTGAGGTGTGTGATTTAGTGAGTCAGCAGTTCTATGACTTACTCAGTGCTCATCAAGACAAGTGCCCTCCTTAATCCCCTTCACCTACGTCATGCATCCCTCTCCGACCTCCCCTCCAGCAACCACCAGATTGTTCTCTGTGACAAGAGTCTTTTTCTAGGTTTTTCTCTCTCTTTTTTTCCCCTTGGTGTTCATTTGTGTCGTTTCTTAAATTTCACGTATGAGTGAGATCCCATGATATTTGTCTTTGACTGACTAGCTTTGCTTTGCATTATACTCTCTAGCTCTATCCATGCCATTGCAAATGACGAAATTTCATTCTTTTTAATGGCTGAGTAATTCTCTGTTTTGTGCGTGTGATGGACTCTTGGGATGTTTCCATAATTCAGCTATTGTAAATAATGCTGCAGTAAACCTTGGGGTGCATGTATCCTTTTGAATTAGTATTTTTGTATTTTGTGGGTAAATACTCTGTAGTGACTTACTGGATCACAGGATACTTTTAGTTTTAGTTTTTTGAGGAAATGCCATGGTATTTTCCACAGGGGTTGTACCAATTTGCGTCTTCATCAGTGGTGCACGAGGGTTCCCTTTCATCCACATCCTGGTTAACACTTGTCAATTCTTGAGGTTTTGATTTTAGCCGTTCTGACAGGTGTGAGGTGACACCTCATTGTGGTTTTGATTTGCATTTCTCTGATGATCAGTGATGTTGAGCATCTTTTCATGTGTCTGTTGGCCACCTGCGTGTCTTCTTTGGAGAAATGACTGTTCATGTCAAAACAAAACAAAGCAGAACCAAAACCACAGCAGTCCTTCGGAGTATAAGTTGGCTTATGACCACTTATCAGACTATCAGACTACCTCTCACCGGTCATTGAGTTTACATCAAACTACCTACACATTCTCCATTTCTTCTCTAAAGTGGGAATGATGGCAGTACCAACCCTAGATTTGTTAGGAGGATAACATGAGATGATGCATGTAGATTGCTGAGTGCAGAGCTTGGTCTGTAACAGGCACTCAGTAAAGGTTAACTGCTACTGTTGCATGAAGGACCACGTGTCATGTGCCTGATTGCATTGGTGGTTAGTACTCTCAACTGTGGCTAACTGGATCATGTGTCCCAAATCTGATGGTCTGCTTTGGAAACTGACCTCACCTCTTGTCACTCCATGGCATTCCTCTTCTTATTTTGTGAGAATCCACCTGCCTCATCCATTTCATTTAAGTTTTGTTTAGTTTTGTTACACTTAAAAAAGATCCATTTGCTTAAATTATTTCTGCAATAAGGAAAAGAAAATAAATGACCATAATCATCCATACTAGTTTAGCAGTTTCTCCTATTACTTTGTTGAGTGCTTTTATAGTTCATATAATTTGGGTTATAGTGTACATATTGATTTTTCTGTATTTTCTAATTAACAGTATTTTCTAATTTCCTACAACATTAAAAGTATGAAAACTTTTATCACTTGTATGCTTTTTTTGCTGTACATCATTTCTGACTTGTACACTTCTTACTAGTCTGTATATGGGTGTGTCCTTTTTAAAGCATTTTTCTCTTATTGGACTTGGAATTATCTCTTGGTTTTGTCAGTACAAATACTGAAGTAAATGTATAAATCTTACTTGCATTTCTGGTGATTTCTTCCAGGTGATTTCTATATATGTAATTATGGATTAAGAAACTAAGTACTGTGTACTTGATTGGTTTATAAACTAATAATTAAATTTGAAGAAAATTTCTTTTAAAGGTTTGGAGCATTGGTTTTTAAAGTGCTTTGTGACCTCTTTGAGGTTGTTATTGGGAGGGAAAAACTGTACACTGAAGGTAACCTTTTTCATGTCACTTTCTGATAGCAAGTGAAATTTTTTATTTAATAACAAGGACGCCTTTCAAAATACCAGGTTTCAAAAAAAATCACATGTTCTTATTTCATAATGAGATAAAATTACTGTATCTATTCTGAGTACTCATACACTAAATACCATGTTTAATAAGTAGTCTATTTAAAAATTAAAATAATCAGATCAAATTTAATATTAATGAAGAAAGTGGGATGAGGGTGGTTTTAGGAACTTTTTTTTAGTCAGGTGAAGAATATTTTACTGAATTTACAACTCTCACCAAAATTTCTGTTAGAAAAAAGTATGGAAAATACTTAGTTATTGTTGAGAGTATGGAGAGAGTATTACACCCTTTTTATTCTACCCATTCCTAAAGGGTTTTGGTGTGGGATGGAGCTAATAAGGCTTCTGAGAAGAGAGAAAATGACTGTGTGACACAGAGTATTTTGGAATTTTCTTGGCAACTTGTATAAAAGAATGGGAAAGAGAAGGTCTGGGGCACCGGATGTTGGCAGTCAATTACAATGTGACTCTTACTTGTCAGTCCCTCATATCTCCAGATACCAAACTCTGAATCTTATCTGTGAATGGTGGCTTGCAAGTTTTACATTATTCTTAACATGTGAGAATGGTCTGAGCTTCATGCTGACGTTGACATGTGGGCTGAGGCAGCCCTGAAATAAACTAGCATCCAATGAGAGTGAAAACTCAGTGATCATTCCAGGTGGCAGGAATCTTGGCCAAGAGTGAATGTAAGATTAGGAAACTTAACTGTGGAATTTGAGGGCACTCGATTTCCCTTGGACCCCAAGGGTCAAGGAGGCCTCAGTTTGAAGGCTCAATTATAGGAGTTTTCAGGACCTCTACATAAGCCCTACTTTTCATGTCCTATGGAGCAGGATCCCTGAAGGATTGATTGGCTACACAGTGTGCTAAATCAAGTCCCCCCCACTGGATAGGCATTGGGTCTCTCACTAGAAATGCAAACTTCTGGATACATCTGGGTTAAGGTTTGGTCATTCCACTTTGCTATCAGATTCCAGATAAGTTATCAGGCAATAAAAGGAGGAATGTCTTACGCTTTATTCATCTGTCCTAAATCTGACAAGCATTTGGACTGTACCTTAACAGGAATAGGAGAAGGGCAGGTATGAGTAATAGACTTCAGTATTGTCCCATGTAGTAGAACTAGGGCCAAAAGAGAAATGCTTTTTTCTGATCATGAGAGGTATTTGAGTGGAAATACAGTTTGGTGGGGATAAAATAGAGCATGTTAAAAATGGTAAGTCATCATAGTGATGATAAATGAAACAGAATAGTTAGAGTAGATAAATTTGTATGTGGTGCCACTAGTCCAGAAATTGTCACAGTGATGAGTTACCCACCCTAAGATATTCTGGCCTTGATTTTTAGGCACATATATTTATATATTTTTCTAGCTTTTTTTTTTTTTTTTCCTTTTAGACATTGACGTTTCTGCTATTTATTTTGCCTTTGTGTAAATGTAATTTTAATGTTTTGCTCTTTAGGAGACATACTAATAGATCTAATTTTGATGATCAAATTAGTCGATATTTTTATAGAGGCCTTTATCAGACTTCATCCCGTGTTCACACCAGATAACAACTCAAGGCTATGAGAATATTCTGTTGGCCAAGAGGTTTGTTGCTTTAATTGCAGCCAAGTTAATCTGTACAATTTAACAATTATACTGCTGTCTGTCTTCAGGGTTTATAACGCTGGTATAGAATAAGCAAATAGCATAAAACACTTGGACCTGTGTGTGCTGCTGAGTTTTATTGGTAATTGAAAAAAAAAAAAAGATACGCTGACTTTTGTGCTTGGGAACAGAATATGTTTCTAACCTTTGCTATTAACAGGAAGTGGGAGAGGTGAAATGAGGCCTGGTTTTGTGGCTGGGCAGAGTGCTCTGTGTTCCTACGAGTGGCATTCAGGTTTGACGTCTGTCTAGCCTCTTTCTCCTTGGAATAGCTGGCCTTTGAAGTCCTGAAAACATAGATTGTTAATAAGCAACATAAAGTCAGGAGTGGACAAATACTTGGGAGATCCAAGCTCTGAGAAGAGCCAGTCTACGATAATTTGACTGTTTTTTCCTTTCCCACCTAGATTTTGAAATTTTTCTAACATAATAGTATAAGTTTCCCAAATAACAATAATTGGAAAGTCTCAGCTTCACTTGTGTTTTTGGATAGAGCTGTTGTATAATTATTTTTAAATTTTAGAATAGCACTAACTTGCTGCCTACTGTATGAAAATGAAAATCCAGCCCCTGACGTGCCTATTTTTGTAATTGGAAGTAGAATCAGAAAAAGGAATGCTCATATAAATTTTTGGTTATATATTGAACTAATACCTTTGAATAACAGTTAACCTTTTATTATAATATAACAATGTCCTGTTTTAGAAAATATTCTGTGAGACAGAAGCTCACATAATTAATAAAGACTTATTTCTACCAAGATCATGTTCTAAAAATACACATTTTTTAAAAAAAATACACATTTTTTTTTTTTTTTTAGAAGAACTTGACAGTGGCTCCATCCAGGCTTAGGTAAATACTAGAGAATATCCCATTTACCAGTGCTATACTGCCTCTTTCTCTCTCTGAGAAAATAAAAACTGGCAAATTTTGTTAAGTGGTCCCAAATCAAAAGACACATATGGATATTTTATATGTTTAGGAATATATTAATCTTAAAAGGAAGTCTGAGTTGCTACTATGGCATATTTATCTCTTGCCTTGGAGATAGTTCTTAAAACTGTGAAGATTATTCAGTTCCAATTACTGTAGACTTTTGAAATCTGATTTAATATTCTACCGTTTACCTTTTAAAATTTATTTTATAGTTGTGACTACCAAAGCGTGACATGTTTTTTTGAGAACATAATTTTATAATACTAATACCTTTTTCTGATTTGTTATAATAATGTCTCGGTAACAGTTTCATATTTCGGTTGCATGATAATTAGACTTGGGATACTGGAAATCACTGGAATCATAGCCTGGGTTGATTTTAGTCATGTTTGCTTTTATACAGTAGCAAATTATAATGCCATTCTCTGTGTTTATATTAGGTTTCTGAAAAGTGGCCTTTTATTTCTCAAAATGTATTTGTACATATTTATTACATTTACAGTAAAGTGTACATACTTATACAATATACAGAGGAAATATACACACATCCTAAATTAGAGCCCAATAAGTGTTTGTGTCATCATAGATATGAAAATTACAAAGAATAATGGCAATTAAATATTACATCTCTATTAGGAACTCATTCCCCCCCCCCACAAAATCCACCCCCTCCAAAAAAAAACCCCACAATGTGTACGTTTGTGCTTATGCCCTCGTAAGTGCACACCTGCCTTGGTTGACTTCATTCTTGAAACTTTAATCCTGAAATGTTTCATAGTGCACATACAGCTAAGATTAAAGTGTTCTTTAAGTGCCTACTTTTCCTAATGCCCTGAACGTGTTTTTCTGTGGTACAGGGAAGCAGCCTCATGCACCTGGACAAACAAAGGTGTTCCTTCAAAACAGAATTTCAGAATCATTAATTCTGGTTTATAAGTAATTATAAAGGTTAAGTGGACTCTCATGCATAGGGTTTTAGTACTAGTGATTGGCTGATCTGTATTTGGATTTTCCCTTGTTCACATCTTCCCTCTGCCACCGACATGACTGTCTCCTCTTCGCAGTTTGACTCTCTTGGTGTCAAGTCGAGAGACAGACCCCCAGGGGGCGCCTGGGTGGCTCAGTTGGTTGAGCGAGTGCTTTCGGCTCGGGTCATGATCCAGGATCGAGGCCCACCTCGGGCTTCCTGCTCGGCAGGGAGCCTGCTTCTCCCTCTCTCGGTCCCTCTGCTTGTGTTCCCTCTCTAGCTGTGTTTCTCTCTGTCAAATAAATAAATAAAATCTTAAAAAAAAAAAACAACAAAAAAAAAACAGACAGACCCCCAGCCTCTTACCACCTTCTGGTGGGATGCGGGGGGCCCACTCGCTGAGGTACTGAGCACTTCTGCTCAAACCCCTCCTAAGGTGAGGCTCGTAATGGTAGAGTTGGGGGTGGGAGGGAATGTGGGGTTTTTATTCATTTGGGTGCTGACGATGTAGAAACGACAGAGTACTATACAGCAATAACCAAGTGAGAGAGAAATCTGTAGGGTGAGTGGATCACTCTGTTTAGTGTTCTCAGTGAGGTGAAAGTTGGTGAGAGATTGATGCAGAGTAGAAGGAGAAAGTATTGGATTTTTGCCCTTTCTGAAAAACGTCATCAGGGCGCCTGGGTGGCTCAGTTGGTTAAGCATCTGCCTTCGACTCAGGTCACGATCCCAGGCTCCTGGGATCTAGCCATGCATCGGGCTCCCTGTTGGGCGGGGAGCCTGCTTCTCCCTCTACCTCTGCCCCCTTCTTCCCCTTCCCTGCTTGTGCTCTCTGCTCTTTCTTGAATGAACAAAAAACATCTTTAAAAATCCTAAGTTTAAAATAAAAAGAAGTATTAACTGAAGTAAAACTTGTAAAGGATCACTAAGTTTTTGCTTGAAGTTCTTAGTACCCTTTATAGTAATAGTTCTTCACTGCTGTATTATAAAATGGCTGTGGAATAAGGCTGTCAGATAGTTGTTGGGAAGTGTGAGATGAGAAAGGAAAAGATAGTGATTAAGGGAGACATGAGCTGGAACAGAGCATCTCTTTCCTTTAATATTTGTGTTGGGGACTCTATGCCAGTACAGTAGGCCTTTTCTCTTTTTTTCTTTCATTTCCCTTTCCCTCCTGAGTCACAAGTTTTTATTGGAGTAGAGTAACAAATTGACTAAACACAACTAGATGTAGAGGAGCATATGTGAATCAACTTTCTAGGCTAAGAATTTAGACGTATGCTTGTGAGTTTATTAAAAATCCTGTCACTGCCAATTATTAACATAAATTCACACACGGATTAACAGTGAAGTGCTTCTGTCTGTGCAAAACAAAAGTTGTTTGGGAGCTGGTGTGGAATAATGTTCACAGCTACCTTATGGATGATTTACATTAAAATTGCTGTGCATCTATGTCCAAATACCTATTTATTAGAAAATGATAGAAAAAATAAGCAAGTTTCCTTCACTCATATTGGAGAGCAAACCAGAGCCGGTCACACACTTTGATAAATATTAATAATTATAATTTAAAAATATCAACAATAGAATAGCCATCTCAGTGTGGTGGGTTAGTATATAGTGACAGAATTCTGTCCTGAATTCTTGTTTATTGTGGCCTTCACGTTCCGCTCTGTCTGCCGGTCGATCACAGTCAAAGCCAGTGAGACTCTGTGTGCTGGGGACATTCTAGTGACAAGATGCTCCTGGTTTTCCTGGTATGGAGCTCTTGGTCTAGGTAAAAATGGTGCTCTGTGAAATCCCTGTGTCATTCATTTGAAAGAACTAACGGAAGAACATGCTTTAGATAACCTTACATGCAGAGGAACACACATGGGTCGCCAAAAAACAATAATTTTGAGTACTTAAAGAGGTCCTGGATAAGGTTGGTGACCTGTAATGAGGGGTGGCAATGCATGTGTGTGAGCTTTTATTCTTGACAGGCTGCTGGCATACATGAAGTCAGTGGAGTTTTCCATTAGAAGATGGGTGCTAACGATGTTGAATGTTTTAGTGTTTTGATTTGTTTTTTCCATCGTGCAGTATTTCTGATCATCCTGCCTGCTTCAGTTCTCACTGTGTTTCTCTTCTATGTTTACAAGAATATTTCACTTTTTAAGATAAAGCCATCTTGCAACTTAACTAAAAGGTTTTTTTTTTTTTTTTGCCCTAAGGAACTGTGTAATTTATAAATGAGTTTATATCTATGCATATTTGTATGACATTTATAATATTGATATTTAAATAGAGGTATAGCACCTGCATTGAGTCAGATGTTATTCTAAGCATTTTGCAGATACTATTTTATATAATCCCTTCAGTAGCCCTGCAAGTGACCTTCATATATTGGATTTAATATAAAGTTATGTTCAGAATGTCTGTGACCTATTTCTGTGTTACTTATCATGATTGTATTTATTTGTTATCTATTTAATGGAACTAAGACAAGCAGATAGAAATATAACGTGGATGTTGTATTTGGTTTGTTTCCCAAGTTTCCAGCATAGTGCATCTTTTTCTAAGTAGTTAAGATCGAGAGGCAGCATAATATAGTGATTATGAATTCCAGTCTGATCCTAGACTACCTGGTTTTGAATCCTGGCTCTGCTGCTTACTGTCTGTGTGATTTAAGGCAAGTGACTTAAATCGTCTGCGCTTTAGTTTCTTCATTTGTTAAATGTGTGTAATAATAGCACCTACTTCATAATTGTTATCCACATAAAATGAGTTAATAATATGGGGTGCATGGGAGGGTCAGTTGATTACGCATCAGACTCTCGATTTCAGCTCAGGTCGTGATCTCAGGGTTGTGGAATTGAGGCCCATGTGAGGCTCTGCCCTGAGCATGGAGCCTGCTTGAGATTCTTTCTTCCTCCCCTACCCCAACGTGTGCACATGTGTTCTCTCTCTCTCTCTCTCTCAAAAAAAAAAAAAAAAAAAAAAAAAAGTTCTTAAAGAACTCAGAACAGCAACCAACACATATTAAATATAACATAAGTAATGATATGCATAATGTGTATTTGAACATTCAAGACTTTTCCCAAAGGAAAACAATATAATTTTGTTGTTGAAATTTTAAGTAAGAATGGCAACCAGAAGAGATTTTGTAGCGAGATGAAGTGGCGTAGCCCAGATATTCATCTCTGCCTCAGGCAGCTCCACATGTGAATTCTGTTGCTGGGGTAAGTAGTTGCTAGCTCCAAATGTGAACTGAATATGAAAATTTTCAATTTGTGAAAAACATCTGGAGGTTTTACTTGACTACAAACTTAATATGAGCCAACTGTAACTGTAAAGGAGAGAGGGGGAGACAAAGAATAAAAACAAAAACAAAAACAAATCCTTAAGACTTCCCCAGGCAGTATAAATAGAAATAAGTGTCCACATTATGGGAAGTAGTATCTTTGACGTACTTAACACTAGCTAGATCACAGTTGGAATACTGTGTTCTGTCCAAGATACCATAATTTTAAGCAAGGCATTGACAAACTAGAGTACCAGGAGTCTGGAAATCATATGGCAAACAGAGGAAGTCAGGCTGTGTAGCCTAAAGAAGGCTAACAAGAACTAAAACACCTGTCTCTAATTATTTATGAGGTTGCCATTTAAAAAAAGGGGGAGTCACACTTTTGTCCTGCTCTAGAAAGCAAAAGTAGGATCAGTCCAATAAAAGTAACATGCATATTTTAATTTTTATAACGTTCAGAGTGTCCAGTGATGAATGTGATTTGTTGTTGTCCTTAATAATGCATAGTGATGCTGGGTCTTGCAGGAGTCCTATAAGAATTCCTGTATGTGGTCAAAGATTGGCTTCTATTATTCACATTTACCAAAGTCATATTTATGTGTTCATGTCCTCACTGGGATTGGCTGGTGAAGGTCTCTGGAAAATTCATTAAGATTTTAAGGCTGTTATGTGATTGCAGGGCTGGTTAAAGTTGGATTTGATGGCAGTATTGACTGTATTTCTCCTAATGAAAGTAGTAAATATGTAAAACTTGTAATTGGTTCACTTTTTTTTTTTTTTTAAGATTTTATTTATTTGACAGAGAGAAACACAGAGAGGGAACACAAGCAGGGGGAGTGAGAGAGGGAGAAGCAGGCTTCCCGTGGAGCAGGGAGCCCGATGTGGGACTCGATTCCGGGTCTACGGGATCATGACCTGAGCCGAAGGCAGTTGCTTAACCAACTGAGCCACCCAGGCACCCCTAATTGGTTCACTTTTATTCAGGCTGGTTTTGAAACCTGATTTAAGGCTGGATCGAGGAACACTGATGATACAGTCTTCTCTTAAATTTCACGCTCTTCTGACTTTGGTTTAGTAAGTTATTAAGAATTCATTCTATGTATGTCAACAAAAGTAGTTTGGAAAAAAAAATAATTATTGTATGATGTTGGGATCTGACCAGAGACCTTGCCCCTGGTCTGGGTGGAAATGCTAAAAATAGTGGAAATGTTGTGTACTTTTAAATTTTATATATGAGCAGTATTTGAGGCCCATTCTTGTACACTGAATTCTGTTTAAGGATTAAGATGAAAATATATTACTGGAAAAATAATAGAAGATACCTATGGCGTGGCCTTGGGAACTGACTTTGTTTTGTAAGCATGTTCCTCTTTTGTTATTTCATTCTTGTGTCTTCAGATAAATGCTCTCTAGGATTAAGTATGTGCTAGATCTTAGAATTCCTAAACTCATCTTGTTAAAATATTTGCCTTTATTAAAGTACAAACAGTAGATTATGTTCAGTTTTGGTGATTTGTTATAATTTCTTTGAAAAAAACAATAAAATACACTTAGTAATTTTTTATTTTTCTCATAGAAGACAGATATTGTAAAATTTTATTTAATAAATTTAACTTTATAATTTATGCATATCCACATAGGATGGAATAGTAAATATTACATAATTAAAGGCCACATTCATATTTTTTCCTTTTGTTGTATTAGATAACGTGAGTTTGTTATAATCTAGAAGGTACTGTCACCCTCCCAAACTGTTCAAATTAATAGAGAATTTCGAGGGGCTCCTGGGTGGCTCAGTTGTTAAGCGTCTGTCTTCGGCTCAGGTCATGATCCCAGAGTCCCAGTGTCAGGCTCCCCATCTGCCTTGCCACTCAAGGTATTTGAATGTTTAATTCAATTTTTGATACACTTAAAAATATAGATGAGAGGATGGAAGGTAGATTCAATTGTAATGTTTACATAATGTAATTCTTTAATTTTGGAGGTTTTTTTTTTTTAATGTTTCAGAGTATGAGACAGTATGTGCTGAAGTAGGGAAGTTATTTTGCATCCAAGTGTTCAGGTTGCGAATTGTTTCCTTAGTTGAATGAATGCCATCAAAAGAGGTTTAATTACTGGAATGTGTTCTTAAAAAAACCCCTACATTAGCATAATGTCCTCTGTGAAGTGAAATTCCCTGTGTAACTGGAATTTGTGGAATATATTGACTCTAAATAACATTGTTGTTATGAACCTCTATCTCTTCTGTCCTTTTGTTATGACTCTGCCATGTAAATTCTCCATTTAGACCTCCGAAGAAAATGATCTTAGTTGATAGTGTGCATTAAGCATTTCACTGAATATTGGTTTTGGGTGTGACGAAGTTCTGTTGCTTATTATTGCCTTTGATGAATCTAGGTCAAAAAAGAGCCTACATGGGGCACCTGGGTGGCTCAGTTGTTTAAGTGACTGCCTTCGGCTCAGGTCATGATCCTGGAGACCTGGGATCGAGCCCCACATCGGGCTCCCTGCTCGGCGGGAAGCCTGCTTCTCCCTCTCTCACTCCCCCTGCTTGTGTTCCCTCTCTGGCTATGTTTCTCTCTGTCAAATAAATAAATAAAATCTTAAAAAAAAAAAAAAAAAGAGCCTACATGGGTTTGATTTCTCATTTCTTTCTTTTTTTAAAAATTCTTCAAGAGATGACTTTTTCCCGCGGTTTTATCTTATTTTTAATTCTTGTCTCAGATTGTTCCCTGGTAGAGTGCTGCAATGTACAGCCCTTTTTTAAAATGGTTAAAAGTTGGGGAAAATGCAGCTCTGGGCCTTCTGAGATGAAGGGCATTTTGAATGTAAGGCTGTTTGGTTGTAGACACTGTGTCCGTCCCATCTGTATTTGTGAAGCTTTTTCCTAAGTCGGGAGCGATTTTCAGCCAGCTAACCATGTGGGGAGTGGGAAGACTTTCCTAAGTAATGTAATGGGCTTGCCTTAAATGAGGAGCTAGGTGTTTCTGAATGAATGCTTTACTGAGTACCTGCTACATGCAGAACACTCTGGGTGACCGGAATTGTGAAAGACAAAGTTCATATATTTAGATTTGGCCATTAGAATAGGTTTACTTTTTATATAGTTACCGTTGATGTTTTGTTTTTTATCTCCATCGTTTTGGTTTCTCATTTTGTTTCAAATACTAAAGCATGTGATTCATGTTGCTTATTTCCTAGAAGTGGATTCTTTGTTTTTCCAGCACCCAAATGCTGGCATTTAATGCATTGTGCCCCATGGTTGAAAGCTTGAACTCCAGAATGCCCCCAAATGTTTTTAAAATTTGTGTAGATTTTCAAAATAACCTTCTTTTGAGGTCTCCGTTTTATGTGAACTGTAGTTAAACTCCTTTTTTCCATGACTTGTAGCATATGGTATTTAACTATTTGCTAGTGTCCCTTTCTCAAATAAACATACTTGTACAGAAGTATTTCAAGAGAGCAGTATAAGAGGACTTTCTGTAAGGTGACCCTACTGCTTAAACATGGTTTAAAATGAAAATGTCTGTGGCTTAGCACACTATTTCATTGCCTTTCAAGGTTCATTGTATCTGATCTTTGGGAAAGAATAAGCATTTAAAATTTTTGAAACCAAAATAGTCTTTCTTACATTTCATCCTGAGATATTTGTCCCTACAGAAGAGAATCGAATCAGTTGACATTGTGGCCAACCAGTATCGACCCTCTACTTAAAAAAAAACCCATCTATTGCATGTGGTTTGAAAATACAATCAAACTTAAATCTAGGATTAGGAATTTTCTGACCTAATAGAGGATAAATTGTTTTCCATAAATTGTACTGTTGGTGCATTTTCACTTTGAAAAGTCATTCATTGAATGCTCCCATTTTTTTACCTCGTCCATATTCTCACAAAAAAGCCTTTAACCTTTTCCAGTTCTGTCGGCCCTGCAACAACACTGAGAGTGGACTATACATTTACTCTTCCAGTCGTGGCTTCTGAGAGTGCAGTTGTGGGAAGTGTTAGGCATGCTAGCTGAATCATAAACACAGCTGCAAACAGCGAGAGGGTGATTATTGATGCCATTTGTAAGTCGGAGATGTTCGTCACTGAATAATTTGGAGACTTGCTTCACATCATACAGATGGAAAATCAGTGGCCAGGTCATGATCATAGCTCAGCTTTTATAGTATTGTGGTCCAGTGCTCTTCCCATGAAATCCTGTGATCATACCCAGTGTGCAGTAATGAAATAAGTTTGCAAAATCTGATATTTTTTCCCCCTAAAGATTTAATCAATCAATCAATTAATTAATTAATTAATGTATTTTTGAGAGAGATAGCGCATGCACACATGTGAGTGTGAGAGAGGGGAGGAGCAGGAGGGGAGGGAGAGGGATGGGGAAAGAATCTGAGGCAGACTCCATACTGAACACAGAGCTCCATCTCACAGCTTTGGGATCATGACCTGAGTTGAAACCAAGAGTCAGATGCTTAACCGACTGAGCCATCCAGGTGCCCCAGCTCTGATCTTTTTATTGATAAAAAGTCTACACAATTAAAATTCCCAAACTTGGGGAAGCAACTATCAGTAGTAGCAGTATCTATGACTCCAAGTTACTGACTAAAATACCCAAGATACTTAAGGGTGATATTTGTGTTAGCAAAACGGTAGTGTGGTTAGTGTGGCTTTTCATGTGGGTAATTTTAACGGGGAAATAGAATAATCAGAACTCCACAGGTAATTTATTAGTCTGCCAGCTATTTATTTTTAAATAGGGTAGCTTTCACCTTCAAGAAAACCAAGGAAACAGGAAAATAAAATGACTAGGACATTTGAAGAAGTGATAACATGATTCATCTTGAAATTTTTAATACAGTTTCTCGGCTATTACCAAGAATCTGGGTTTTTCCCCCCAATGGAAAAGTTTATATACTGTTTTTTTTTTAAGATTTTATTCATTTATTTGACAGAGAGAAACACAGCTAGAGAGGGGAACACAAGCAGGGGGATTGAGAGAGGGAGAGGCAGGCTTCTCGCCGAGCAGGGAGCCCGATGTGGGACTTGATCTCGGGTCTCCAGGATCATGACCTGAGCTGAAGGCAGTCGCTTAACCAACTGAGCCACCCAGGCGCCCCAAGTTTATATACTGTTTAAGAAGATGATATTTTGTTTAAACACCAGTTCTGCGTCTTCAGTGAAAGGCAGATACTGATTGTTTGGAAGATCCTGTGAGCATTTACTCTTTCACATGAGGTCCCATTTTGAGGCTTGGAAAGTAGAACCTGGGTAAATCATTTCAAATACGAAAATATTCTGAAAAGCTATTGGTTTGGGAAATTTGTTTTCTAGATGCTTAAGCATTGCACAGGATAATCTTTAGAAAACTATTTAACAATAGAGGACAGAATTAGTAATTCCTCTATGTCAAAGTTTCAGTTGTTAATGCTGCCCATTCTGGCATCTCTCTGGATATCTTCTGTGCACACTTGTATGAGTTATCTCAGGCACTTGGCAGGATCATCCTGCGTGGTTTGAAAAGCGTCCAAAGCTGCCAGGAAACCATCAGTGAATATCCAGGTGTTCTGAATCCTGGTGAGTGATTTATAGCCTTGCTTTCCTAGAAAGGGGTGCCCCAACAGTCTCTGTGTCTAAGCTCTAACAAAGAGTGAAGGGCACTGATAGCTCTTTGCCATGCAGGGATATGGTGATCTACAGGTGCTTTGGAGTCACGATCCTGCTAGCTTGAGACATCCCATACCCTGTGTGAAATATTCTTAGGTTGCTTGTATTTTTTGTCAGGGGCTCATCTAAATACCATAGGTCATGAAACTAGTGTTCCCTGTAGCTCCCTCTAATGGGCCTGGCGGACATTGCAGTCTGTCTTAGAACAGGTAGGTGATTCATGAGCAAGGCACTCTTCATACCCCCTTCTGTTTCTTCTTTATGGATGCAGATCTCTGAAAGAGAGTTACAAAATGCATATGGATTTAAATTTAAGGGATTGTTAAAATACAAGAGCGTTTGGACCCTTCATTCTCCCGATGCTCGTGAAAATAAGCTGAAGGTAAACCCTACACTGATAAAATTTGGTTACTTTAATACCTTGGGCAAAACTTGTAGAAAGACCGCTTTAAAAAGATATTGAAAGTTTATATGATGGTATTTTACTAGCTATTACTGAATAAAGAGAATACAGCTGAAAACTTTTATGACTCAAATTTAAATGTTTTAGTGAGAAGATTCTCTCATGTTTTGTGTTTTTTGCCACCTCTCAATATATTAGATTTTAGGGACACATACCCAGAAACCTCTGGAATGATGTCTGTCTCCAATAAAAAAAAATTTTTTTTAAAGATTTTATTTGTTGAACAGAGAGAAACACAGCTAGAGAGGAAACACAAGCAGGGGGAGTGAGAGAGAGAGAGAAGCAGGCTTCCTGTTGAGCAGGCAGCTGATATGGGGCTCGATCCTGGGACTCCAGGATCATGACCTGAGCCGAAGGCAGACACTTAACAACTGAGGTACCCAGGCGCCCCTATTTTCAATAAAATTTTGAATGAATCCAGTGAATGCTTTACCTCGCTCTCTTTTGTGCATTGATGGTTCCTTTTCCAGGGAGGAAGGATGCCTTCATGGTTCTTGATGTAGCAAATTCACAAACCGTATCCTTGAGGAAGATATTTTTCTCATCAAGGAAGGTTTTTCTAATATCCGTAATTTGATGTAATCCCCTAGTTCTTGATAAATACCATGCCTAAGATGAGCTTCTGTATTTTGACAAGTTTTTCTTTTGTCTGAAGGAAACTTGTCCATTTTGTTTCAGGGGTAAAGTATTTAGTTTTTTTTTCATTCCTTGTTTTGGGGTCTGGTTGCATTACTTTATTGCATGAGACTAAAGCAAGGCACTACACTGCAAGGAAGATAGGTGTGGAAAACTATGGAAGTGTGCAAAGTTGAAATGGGTGACTGCATATAAATTCAGCATTTCACTCTAAAGTTTGATACTTTAACAAAAATAGGTCTTGGTCATATATGTAAGCATTGGCTGTTGCCTGGGTCCCCGCGCACCTCCACTCCCTACTTTTAATATGTGTAAACACAGCTTCACTGAACTTGAAAAAATTGGGCTTTAATGAGGGTAACATTTATGGCTTTTCTCTTGTTCTGTAGAGAGGGAAACATTTAGTGGGAAACTTACCTGAAATCCACATTACTGTGCAGGACTGCAGCTGACCTATTTCTCAGCTCCCAGCAAAGCACTTTCTGTGCAGCAGTTACTGCCACAATACTTAAAGATTCTGGATTCATAGGAGGACTTTTTCCTGACATCTCTCTTCTGTCCTGTTAGTTCTCAGTAATAATATCTCCCTCAGATTGTCTCATTAGTGGGAGGAAACATTATCTGCCCACCCTCATTACCATCCTAATATAAAGTTTGCGTATTTGTCATTCTGTAATTCTGTCTAAACAGGTTAATTTTATGTTTTGAAGGTAAACGATGCAGAATGGGATGAGGCTGGGGAGGGAGATTCTCTGTATAGGGAAGAAGTCTGGCTCTTTACATATACTCTAAGGCACTAGGTTCATAGAAGCAATAATGAAAGAGCCCAAAATTTTATTATAATTTCTGAAAGCAGTTTCTTCGTAAAGTATGATAATATGATTTTGTGTTGTTGTCCACTGAAAGAACGGCGCTGCTATGCTGGTTCATTTGGAGGAAGAAGAGGTTCTTACTGTTTGAGAGGAGAATATCCTATGTAACGTAGATGATAGAGTGGCAAGATTTTATTGGGTTCATGACCTGAAAATAATTTACTTACCCTTTGTGGGGCACCTGGTTGGCTTGATTGGTTAAGCAGCTGCCTCTTGATTTCGGCTTATGTCATGATTTTGGGGTCCTGGGATTGAGCTCTGCATTGGGCTCCGTACTCTGCAGGAAGTCTGCTTGAGCATTTTCTCCCCCTGCCTCTTTCCTTGTGTGCCTTTTCTCTCTCTCTCTCTCAAATAAATAAGTAAATCTTTAGAAAAAATACCACTATGAAACTATTTCTTTATGCTTAAGACAAGGACATCGGAATTGCTCTGAGGATTATTTTCAATTAGATGGGTTAAGTGACCCTGTGCCTGTCAGAAGTGACTGGTGACGGGCGCCTGGGTGGCTCAGTTGGTTAAGCTACTGCCTTCGGCTCAGGTCATCCTGAGACCCAGGATCGAGTCTTGCATCCGGCTCCCTGCTCGTTGGGAAGCCTGCTTCTCCCTCTCTCACTCCCCCTGCTTGTGTTCCCTCTCTGGCTGTGTTTCTCTCTGTTAAATAAAAAAAAAATTAAAAAAAATTAAAAAAAAAAAAAGAAGTGACTGGTGAGGGAAAAACAAAGCATCATGGCTATTTCAACATACCTGTAACTATAATATGTCTAGATTTTCTGTATTAGATTATATTTCAGTTCTTTGAAGTTCAATGTAAGAGCATAAAAGAAACTGATAGAAATAATGAAATCAAAGATAATCTATATGTCTTATCTTTTTGGCTGTTTATGAACTGTTTCAAAGAAAATGTGTTCATTTCATACATTGAAACAACTGCTATAAAGTTTCTAAGTTTTCTATTTGCTAAAAGTTAAAGTTCTAAGACAAATGAGATTGATTGCCTGGTTATCTGACTTCCAAGTATTATTCGGTAAGCACTTTTGAAATGCACAGACAGTTAGGAACATGATTTCCTTTTTCTTTTTTTAAACAAATCTTTTGCAAAAAGTGGTGATAATATGCCAGTGTTGATGAAACATTTGAATTAGAAAAGGTGTTTTTATTTACGGGTGAACAAGCTAAGACATAAGGTGGTTAGATGGTTTGCCCAAAGTCACACGGACATGGTTCTGTCTGATTTTCCAGGTCACCAGATACTTAGGTACCCCTTTCTGTGACAAAAAGTGAAGAATTTACACTCCACACATCCCTCAGATTTTCACTGTTTCTGGGATTATTTGTGATGCTTGGAAATTTCTTAAAGAAGTCATTTTTTTCTTCTTCCCTTTTTCTACATCATAGTAAAAAATCCAGAAAGTCTAAGAATATTTGCTGGGCAGTTAGCATCTTAGCAATGCAATCTATAATGACTCCAAGAGTTAAGGAGAAATTTCTAATCACGATGTCTTTTGCGTTTACTCCTAAGCCAGGGGTCAGTCAGCTTTTTGGCACATATGGGAAGAGAACCACCTACCCTGAAATAAAGTCATCCAAAATGCCTTATGAAGATGGGTGCTGCTGGTGAGATCTCATAGTGACTGGTGGCAGATCTGGTCTAGGTAATCATGGTAATGTGGGGGTTGCAAATGTATGAAGATTCACGTAGGTAAATGTGTCTAATTGAGTATGTACTTCTGAGGGGGGGGGTGATTATAATTTGCAGTGACATTGGGAAGAGAAGTGAAATTGGTCATAAGGAGGACCAGGAGATCTCTTGTAACATATCAATACAGCATTCTGAAAGGTTACCCCCCTCCCCTTAGCTATGGCCTGGGAGGTACAGATGAGGGCCTTGTTTTTCTAGGCCAGTGCCAGAATAAAGGAATGAAAAAGAAGGAGAGAAAGGGTTTCATGGTGAGTTAAATAACGAAGTTTTGGTCTGTCATCTTGGGAGGAAGCAGTGTACTTCAATTCAGATACTTGTTCTCCTCGTTGGTGTGGTTTGAGATCTTTGGGTGTCTGTAGAGGAGCACCTGTCAGGCGGACCCTTCTTGACTGTCTGCCTTTGCAACAGTGTCAGTGATCAGGAGAACTTGGTAAGGTCCCTTCCAGTGGGGCTGTAGGGTAGTCTTCCTCTGATGGTACCTCCAGAATACTCAGTCACCAGGCTCTAGACTGTGACCAACAGGATCCTTGAACTGGAATCTGGGAAAGCTTCTTTATTTAATCTGTTAATGATATGCTTAAACACAAGACGATAAAGACAGATAATAACTGGTTTTACCAGCATGAGACAATGGGGGACCAATAGAAGGTTGTATACCAATAGACACTGATTACTGGAGATGACGTCATGTAGAATGAGTTTATGTTTCCTGGAGTGGGTACTACAAATAGCGAGACCGAAAGCAGTACCTTGGGCAAGGAAGCCCAGTGTGGTTTCAGCAAGTTTAGAGATTTTAGATTTTGATCCCATTAGTTCTCTTGACCTTGCATGAGGACTGAGGGTGATAGGGACAGAAATAATTCCAAGGAGTTTTCAAGACTTTCATTAAGGCTTACATGATTTGCCCAGAGAAGGGAAGTGGGTGCCTTGACCACTGGAGATGATGGAAGGTATTACCCAGGTATACTACTATGAGGGACATCAGCCTCGAAGCAGGGGAAGGCTTCAGTCCCTCCAGAAACCATACAGACAATAACAAGAACATAATGATAAACCATACTAAATGACAGTAGAATCAAGTCCAGTTGCAGGTGTCCAAAGGATCGAGAGGGAAGAGTTCTGAAGCCTCTGGGGACAAATACAGTCTTCCCAGGATTATGTGCTAAGCAGGTCCGACATTGCTGATAAACCATTTTCACAATTTCATGGGCATCTCCCCACCAATGCCAGTTCAAAATTGAGTGGTTGTAAGTGCACCGTGGTTAGTGAAGGAAAACAAAAATGAAAAAATGGAGTTTGCCAGGGATTCAGGAAGAACCCAGGGGCTGTCTTGGGTTTCCCATGCCCCCAGCTGTTCATTTAATTTACAGCCATGGTTTATCCATCTAAATTTCTCCCCATACAGGAGATTGTTAGTATTACAAGGACACTGGGATGGCAAAACTCTGGCAGTGAGGGGTCGTTTTTTTGTAGATGCAGAATGGACTTCACACACAAATGTAACACAACCTTTATAGATTTCTGTTATACTACCTTTGCCTGAAGGTCATTGGGGCAATTCCCTGATACCATCGTTCCATCCTTTCAGTGCTTCCCTCACTTTTGATGACAGCAATTTCAGAAGGTAAGAGGCTAACAGCAAGGAGGTTATTTACTTGTTGCCTATTTTTGATTGGGATTCCAGAGGACAGCAGAAAATCCCTTTGTTTCCATAACATCCCAGAATCGTAGGTGACCCCACAGACATGCTGGCTCTCAGTGTAAACTTAAGCAGTTGGTCTTTCTGATAACTGCGTGGTTGGATGTAAGTATTAACAATTTGTCTTTTTGATAGACCGGCATGTGGTAAGGGCATGGGGCTCTGCCTGTTGGGTGGGTTTGCCTTGTGGGAGGCCTCTTCTTTTCAGTAGGTCACGTGGGGTGTAATAGTATCAGCTGCAATGTTCCATTTTTCATTTCTATGGTATGACCCATCAAGCACACAAGATTAGATCAGAATTAGTTAAAGGAGTGTCTTGTAAATCAGGACTTGTGTCACAAAGTGGAGCATTATTACCTCGCAGTCATGCTTGCCTTGGTCAGGCAGGGGTAGTAAATTAGAATTAAGGACATTGTGACGTTTAAGATTAAGGACATTGCAACATTATGTGGTGAGAGCAGAAGGGTCTCATTGGAAGTGAGTCTACTTGCAGAAAAATGCTGAATCAGTTCAGAGCTGAGGAGACTTTGGACCGTGTGCGCAATCTGCGAATCAATGTCATTTCCTAGGGTCACATCTGCTGAAGCTTGCACTAAAGTTTGCATCTGAGGCTATAACCTTAAGACAGGTAGGATAGGCACATAACTAAATCAAGTTGTGTGCTAGCAAAGGCAGTAGGCCTATGTTTATGACCCTGTTTTTGTGTGAGCTTGATTGCAGGGCTTCATTATCCCTTCCGTGCACCAAGAAAGAGAAAGGCTTTGAATAGTTAGGTAGCCCTAGGGCGGGCAGTTCTTGCAGGGTTTGTGTTAGCTTTACAGAAGTGTGCCTATGCTTGTCTTCCAAAGAAGGACTTCAGAGACTGAGATCTTAGGAAGTCCACAGAGTGGGGAGGCTAATAGAGAAAAGCTGGGAACCCACAGTCTGCAATAACCAGTCAAGTCTAGAAATCCTTAAGGCTGTTGCTGAGCTATGGGTGTAGGCAATTCTTGGATTAGCTTAATTCTTTTTGGAAACAGCTGAATTCTTTCAGCATTCAGATCATGACCTAGGTAATTAACAGTGTCTAGAGATAATTACACTTTTCCTTAGAGACTTTGTGTCCCTTTTCAGCTAACTGTTGTAGCAAAGAAATGGAATCTTTTATGGACACCTCTTTGGTGACTGAGCACAGAAAAAGGTCATGTATATACTGCAAAAGGGTCATTTTTCTAGGAAACTGGAGGGCTTTTAAATCTCGTGAAATACTGGAAAGAAATAAGAAGGGGTCCCAGTGAACCTTTGAGGCATAACTCTCCAGGTATAATGCCAATTGTTCCAAATAAAGATAAATAGATATTGACTGTTGGGACCTACAGCGATGTTGAAAAAGACTGAACTAAGGTCTGCAACAGTGAACCATTTTGAGTCGGGTAGGACCTGTCACAGAAATACACTCAGGTTCAGAACAACTGGGAAAGGGGGATAATTATCTTCTTAATAGCTCTCAAATCCTGGTCAAATCACTGATCCGGTTCATTAGGTTCTGGACTGGTGGGATCAATTTGCTACAGGAACAAGAGTAAGGAATGATTCACCCTGGGTGGTTAGGTATTTTCCAGTGCCCTTGAGGCTTTGCATAGCCTCAGGCTTGAGTGGATACTGACATGATTTAGGTTTAGTTGTATCTGTCTGAATCTTTTTTTTTTTTTTAAAGATTTTATTTATTTATTTGACAGAGATATTGTGAGAGAGAACACATTCAGGGGGAGTGGGAGAGGGAGAAACAGGCTTCCCGCTGAGCAAGGAGCCTGATGTGGGGCTCGATCCGAGGATGCTGGGATCATGACCTGAGCCAAAGGAAGATGCTTAACGACTGAGCCATCCAGGCGCCCCCTGTCTGAATCTTTACAGGTTCTGTACTCCTCATTCTTCCAATGTCAGGATTAGACGTACCCCACAGATGTTTGGGCACCTTGATAAAATAAGGGCACTTTTGTTGAAGTTTTTCTTTCTCTATGTCAAGGACAGACTGTAAGGAACATGTAAGATGAGGTTTGGGTTGGTCAGGAAACTCTAAGGTGAGGTCTCCATTGGAGCAAAATGTATTAGCCCTTTTAATTTAGGAAGACACTCTACCTAATTGACTGGTTGGGACTGAATCACATAGCAAAGGGAATGTGTATTAGTAAAATGTCCCAAGGGTTTCTTTTGTACTGGCTGAGA
Source organism: Spilogale gracilis (assembly GCA_004023965.1). Classification (NCBI taxonomy): domain Eukaryota; kingdom Metazoa; phylum Chordata; class Mammalia; order Carnivora; family Mephitidae; genus Spilogale; species Spilogale gracilis. The sequence goes on along the minus strand of PITA01002098.1, from coordinate 60,659 downwards.
AAAATTTTGAGCTTTATGAGATACCCCTACTATGGAAACTTTCTTTTGTCTCCAAGTTTTTTGTTGTCCTGTGAAGTTGAAGTTTAAGGGAGAAAGCATAGCTCCAGTAAAATACGGCAAGGTCCCCATTAATTTTACTTTTAGTTTCCCATTGGCTGTTTAAGGAAGTTATTTATAATTGTTTCCTGAAGAACCCCTTGGAGTTCTGTCAACTGTGGGAGGGGCCTAGATGGGGTTCCCTTCTTTGGAGATAAGTATGAGGGCATTTGAGAAGAATTTGCAGAGGACCTTTGAGGACAACTTCTTTTCCTGTGTCGCAGTTGATTACAACTGAGACATTCATCTTTGGATCTCCATTTTGGTGATGGACTTCAAGGGGGTGCAATGTGTAAGACACAGGTATTGTGTCGGGTCTCTGGCTTTGTAGCCATTATAGTCAGAAAGCTAATAGGTTGGCGGGTCTTTGTTTGCAGTCTTGTTCCAGGGTCCTTTCAAAATGCTCAGCTATTAGGGCACATGGGTGGCCTAAGGGTGGTTCAGTTGGCTAAGCATCCGACTCTTGATTTTGGCCCAGGTCATGATCTAACGGTCATGAGATCCAGTCCTTTGTTAGGCTGTGTGCTCAGCGGGGAGTCTTCTTGAGATTCTCCTCCTCACTTTCCCTCTGCCCCTTCCTTCATTGGCTCTCAAGTAAATACGTAAGTCTAAAAAAACTCCAAAAACAAAATGCTCAGGTACAGGCATTTGTCCAATCAAGCTGGCGGCCTCCCACCCTACTCTGTGCCCTTTTTTCAGCTCACTAATGTAAGGAGGTGATCCACTTACAAAGAAGGCAGCTAGAGCCATGCTGGGTGACCTTCTTTATTGTATGGAACCCTGAATGCCTGTAGAAAATGGGCTTCAAAACGCGCTTTAAATTCTGCCAGATGAATTGTCTGTCTGTTTGTTTACAAGTCTGTATAATAGACTAATCAGTCCAAGCAGGAAATACTATAGGAATAGGTTGTAAAAGGTCAGCTGCCATTTTGCAAGCTTTCTTTTTCTAGTCCCTGAGATACTGAAAACTGAAGAGCTCAAATACCATTTCAGGGCTCTGCCATCTTCTTGCTTCCATTTTGAGGCTTCATCGGGTCCTACCGATGTGTGTGCAAGCTGATAAAGATCTGGCAGCCTGGGTCATAAGCTCCAATCATGACTAAATTCTTCACAACACTTTTTGGTTCCTCTCTAGATTTAGGAAATTCTTTTAACTAGGATCCTGAGTTCAATCCTTGACTAGGGGATAAAGGATGCCTGAGGGGGTTCATCTGCAACATTGGATGGCTTTATGTTATTTTTTATTTTTTTATTTTTTTTAAAAGATTTTATTTATTTGACAGAGAGAAACACAGCCAGAGAGGGAACACAAGCAGGGGGAGTGAGAGAGGGAGAAGCAGGCTTCCCGCCGAGCAGGCAGCCCGATGTGGGACTCGATCCCGGGTCTCCAGGATCATGACCTGAGCCGAAGGCAGTCGCTTAACCAACTGAGCCACCCAGGCGCCCCTGGATAGCTTTATTTTAAAGGTCTCATCAGAGTGGAACAGCAGTTCAGACTAAGAATTAGTAAAGTGTGGGCATTCAGAAAGGATAGAGGGGAGCAATAGGAGTTCTCTCAGTCCTGTGATCTTTGAGTTAGGTACCTTTTGTGTCTTTAATTTCTCATTTGCCTTTTGTAATATGCTTTTAATGAAGCTATTTTGGAATCTTGAAGCTTTTTGGAAGTTTCTGCATACTAATTAAAGTAGACATCCTATTCTGTTTGTTCAACTTGCAATCCCTTGCTTTCAAGTGCATTTCTTAAGTGAGTAATCTTGTCTAATTGGAAAATCCCCCATAATGGCCATTGTAATTGTAGGTTATTTTTAGTAAAATAATGCCATTTAACATGGCTCAATATCTGTAGCTTCTGGAACTAAGATTCTTGAACTTAAAATATGCAGGTGTGCTAGAGATGGCCCAAACAAACCCTTGGACGTAAAGGATCTCATTTCTCTTGCCAGAACTTTGGGTTTCCCAGAGCCAAACTAATATGTAGAAGGGTCTATCCTAGTAGTCTTGAGATGGTGAGCACTCAGCAACCATTAAATGCCTCACTCCTATCCACCAATGTTTGTGGCTTTTTTGACTGCCAAGATTCCCATTAGCAACTAGCTGTTACCTGAGGTCTGCCATGGGACCCCATCCAGCCCAGTCTGGTCCCAGAGGCGGTCTGGCTTTAAGTTGGACCGGGTCCAACTCTGGCAGGCAATCACCAACAATTCCTTAGGTGGAATCTGGGCATTGGAGAAAGGTTGGAACCAGCAGACCCTGCAAAATGGGGACTGCAGACTGATTTCAAACCAATGGGGTTTGCCACCAGCAGTTCTCATCTGGTGGAATCTGGGGATGGAGCTAAGGGCTGGGGTCTCCAAACAGGTGAGGAAGCTGGAAAGCCAATCAATTGGGGACCTTGAGACAAAGAAACCAGAGCTCAGAACTGGGAGGGACTTATCTGTGGTTCTTGGAAATGGTGAGAAGGAGAACTCAAAGGTTTAAAACCACCACATCAGCGAAAGTCTCCTTCAATCCTCCTGCCGCCATCAAATCTGTTAAAAAACAAAAAGTCAACCAAATACATTTGAATATCTAATTACTTTTATTCAGTGATTGGTGAGCTAGGCAGCTTCCTATCTGATACACAGAAGGTGCTCTAAGAGGGAGGCATACAAAATGAAAAGCTTTTATAGGCAGATAAAGAGAAGAAAGGATGGTTTGAGGCAAGGTCCCCTTCCTTTAGCGGGGATGGCAGGGGTCTTATCATGCAGATTGCCTTACTCCCTTGATCCAGGAAATTCTGAGAGAGGCTGGAACTGCAGTTAGGCTAGGTATGAAGTCTTGGTGGGACTTAACATAGATGACTCCATTTCAGGCACGTTATTTCCTTTTAACAAAAGCAGTGAGGGTATCCTTTTTAAACCAAAATTATTGGTATTACAGGTTTTAACATTTATTACATTGTGGATTGTTATAATAAAGCTTTCATTCTTTGTTTTTAAAAAAATGGGGAGCACCTTCTGGATGCCAGGCATTTTTCTGGGTAGTGGGGTACTGCAGCAAACAAAACAGAAATGGCCTGGGACTCTTGGACTTACACTCCAGAAAGAGCTTCTCTCTGAGGATAACTTGGACAGACAAGTGGTACTTCTGAATTCTCACTCTGCTATGGGGAGTTCCAGTTGAATTTCTTGTCACTGTGGCATCACTGTGAGATTCTTGACTATGAATATTTTCACCCAGTTACTAATATTGATGATCTGTGATTAACATTTGTATTCAGGTTGATCAAAAATCTCTCTCCACTGTTGAATCAAGTCTTGAGGATCTTAATTCTTTTCTTCTATTCAGCAGAATTTAGGTTTTTCTTCCAGGTTAAAACGTTCAGTTAGGATGCAGTATAATCTGAATAGTGAACCTCAGACAGCCCCAAAGGATATCAGTCATCTTTTTTGTTTGTTTGTTATACACCTGTTGGAACAATATGGTAATGAATACCAAAGAAAACATGTCTGGGAGGTAGAGGAAGATGCATGATGTAGAAGGCACTCTTAGAGTGGGTAGACTCTAGACTTGGAATTTGGGGTTGGCGTCTCACAAATACTGAGCATGTTTCCTGAATCTGATTCTCTTATGAGATACCATGAGTAAGTTGCTTAACTTTGTTTTTTTTTAAGATTTATTTATTTTAGAGAGAGAGTATGTGTGGGAGCACAGGGAGAGCCAGAGGGAGAGGGAGAGAAGCAGACCTCCAACTGAGGCAGAGCCCAGTGCGGGGCTGGATCTAGAAAGCTTGAGATCATGACCTGAGCCAAAGTCAAGAGTTGGATGCTTAACAGATTGAATCACCCAGGTGCCGTGTAAGTTGTTAAACATGATCAGTCTATTTTCTCCTTTTCGGAAATAGTAATTCTATCTGCTCAGCTCACAGCTATTGTTAAGGATTTCATACGAAATGCACAGATGCTTTTATATCGTAGTATAGGTACAAAGCTAAAATGGTCAGACTTCAGTCTGCAACTGTGGTCTACTGCTCTTGGGACAATACGGTGTTGGATCTGTACAAGCAGGTAAAATAAGGGAAATGGGCAATTTTCTCCTACCGTTGAGTGTGCGCACATGCGTATGTTGTCTGGCTATTCGGCAAGCTTGAGATTTTTGGTGCTGAGGAATTTTTGTTATACCCCTCAAATTAAATGACCTAGATAAAGCTGGAATAGATCCTTACTCTTTAAAGCAAGTTCACTGGTCTGCAGCATCAATATGACCTGGGAGCTGCTAGGCATGCAGACTCTCAGGCCCCACTGCGGATTACTGAGTGGAAATCTGCGTTTCACCAAATCCCCAGGTGATCATATGCAAATTTTCCTAAGCACTGGGGTTGCCAGATTGCTCAATCTATCTTGATCACTCGGAAGACTCTTAGGATGTTTCAGATACCCCGACAGCAGCTGCTACAAATTTAGTACCACCTGGGAGATTGGGGGTCTCTGAGGGGTTGTACTAAAAAAATGCACTGCTTTCTGTTCCCAAGGAAACATTTTAGGGGCGAAAGGTTTATATTCCATTATCAGTCCCCTGAGCCCACCAGTGTTCAAAAATGTTTTTTTCCCAAGACTTTTATGGTGCTTAAGTCAGACTGTTCATATTGGAATAACAGACCAAGAAATGACTGACAGTTCTAGTGTCTGGGATTAAGGAGGGAAATGTTTAGAGGAACTGGGAATTTATCAAGAGGTATGTATAGTTGCATCTCTAGGATTCCAGTTTATGGTCACCTTTGCTCTCTGAGGATGGGGAGCAAAAGCTGCTTTACTCTGTTCTAAGTTCCACAAGGCACACATTCTCAAGGGCTCAGGGCATTTTGAAAAAAAAATATCTTATTTCTGTTATGGATGGGAAGAATGAAGGCAGTTGAAACCAAGAGAGACTTTGATTCTCAACAAAGACCACATGTATATTTGAAAATTGGGACAACTCCTTCACCACAGTCTGTGTCTAATACCTAAACCTTTTTTTTTTTTTCCTAAAGATTTTATTTATTTGACAGCGAGAAACACAACTAGAGAGGGAACACAAGCAGCGGGAGTGAGAAAGGGAGAAGCAGGCTTCCCGCCGAGCAGGGAGCCCGATGTGGGACTCGATCCCAGGTCTCCAGGATCATGACCTGAGCTGAAGGCAGTCGCTTAACCAACTGAGCCACCCAGGCGCCCCTAAACCTTTTATGTATAATTGCAAATTAACCCTCACTTCCAGCCTTAGCAAGGTTTAGGATTAAATAAAATTGAACTAATTTTCCCTTTAGAACAGCGCTTTTCTTTGCAGGATAGATGAAATTATTTTTAAATCTTCCCTCTTCTGTAATTGTAATAGTTGCAACTTTGCTTCTTCCCGTTTCCTTTTCCCTCCTGCCTGGGGTCCCAGCAAAATTCAAGATCTTTTCTGAGCTGCGTGCTATGTGATTCCTTTGGGACTATTGACTACACATCTGGACTGTGTAAACACAAATCCAGAGTGTTGGGTGAGGTGGGGTCAATCAGCTTGAATACTAGTGATTAGTAGATGGCTCATGATAAAATTTCAGGCCTGCCTTTTCCACTTTTGCTACACATTAGAGAAGTTCTGTCACAGCCAGCATTTGGGCACCAGTATTATACCTGACTCAGCCTTCATTTATTTATTCCACGATCCCTACCTTGTGCCAGTCATATCATGGATGGTAGATCTAGAGTGGGAAATAGAGCCCTGTTCTCACTCACACAGTTCACAGTTAGTTGTGGGGGCTACTCTCTGGAGCCTGTAGTTCCAGAGTTCAAAATGAACTGAATTTAGATTAGCACCATGTTGCTCATCTTAGAGTACTCCGCTTCCCCCCAGTTTTAGCTAAATTTTTTAAGTAAGGAAAAAAAAGAAATTGCTTTTCACAATAAGACTATCATTCAAAGCAAGTGTTGATTTCCTTATAACTGTCTTCCAAAGCATGCCACTGTATTGCTGATGTTAAGACTTTTCTTGAGTTCTCTGATGGTTGATTCTCTCTTGTAAAGAAGGCTTCTTTTTCTTGGATGTAGAGAATGTTGCTAGAAAGAATTACTTCCATTTTCTCCAGAGTTCACCAAGTTCCTCCTTTTTTTCCTTTAAGGAAGCTCCCTAATGGTCCCCAGGTGTTCAGCCTTCTAAAATTTCAATTTATCTTCAGCCCATCCAGCCTTTGAGTGCTTACTGTAAGGCTTTAACCAGAGTCCTTCCTCCCTTAAAGAAGTCTGCTGTGTACATCGCGTTCAGGAGGAGTTGTCATGGCTCTTATGCTGTGTCTTAAGCCAAATACATTTCTCAGCATTCCAAGGTTATGTGAATACACAGAAATAATTATTTTCAGATGTTGACATTGCACTTAATGCTTTAGTTATGTAAGAAAATATGGTTCAAAAGTCATTCACCTAAAAAGCAATGCAAAATATAGTACAGATAAATATGCTATACGTTCAGGCACATACTATAATGTGGAAATGTTGGAGTAGTTTAGCTTTGTGTCATAATCTCTTAAAAACAGAGGGTAGGAACTGTGCTGTGTTTTGAGTTAGCATGTTTCCTTCCCACAGTGCAGCCGCCGGAGATGGGCCTGCTTGCTTCCAATCCGGGAACTGCTTCTCATCACCAAGCCAGACCCCTGGGTCTTGGATTCTCTTGTCATTTAATATGTCCTATCTTTAAGTCAGCTTTAAAAGTTTAAAAAATTGAAATCTTCACTTAGTTTCAAAATACAGTTTTTCTGTAATTATCCATAGAATGGCAAGAGGACTTTAAAAGCTTCATCTGTCGTCAGGTTCTTTTGGAAGGAAGGGGTTGAGGATGGTAAGATTTAATTGTTGTAGGGACTGGGACAAAGTTGGAAAATACTCTAAATTTATTTCCGTGTCCACACACACGTAAGACATCCAGTATGAAGTGTGCATCTATTTATATTAATTAAGAAGCAGAAACATGAGTGAAGTTTTAGGATACCCATGGTATTGATTCTTTACGTTCATGAAAGGGAAAATGATTTTCATCATCTCTTAATAATCATTACATGTTTATAGTAACATTGGAAGAAAATCAAGTAAGTCTTTGATATATGAAGCATTGCCCTTGAAAATGTTCTGATCACTATTGTTGACTGCTTATCTTGCAAAGCGAAATATTTTGACTTTACAGTATTGGAATTGCTGTGGGCAAAAGGGGCGTTTGTGCTGAATTTTTCCTTTCAGATGCTGATTTCTGTCTTTACCTTGTAGACTCACAATACATAATTCAAAGTATTTGCAAAGTACAAGGAGCTTACGGTATTGTTTAACTATCTGTTTTGAATTATAACTTTAAAAAGAAAATGGGACTCTCTTCCTGCCCCCCACCCTAGAGACAGATTTTCCATGACAGAACAGTTTGAAACATGAGGATGTTGCATAAGTCTGTCTGGGAAAAATAGGGACAGACAGCTAGCACTATCTAATAGAGCTTTGCTTTGGGACAACAGTTTTGTTCAATGAACCATACATAAGTTATAATTTTCCTACTTCTTGGGTAAGCTTTCAAAAATCAATAATTTTCTGCCTGTGTTGTTTCTGATTGTCTTTATTTTGGCACTCAATAAAAATAAGAGAAAAGATTTTTTTTTTTAAGATTGTATTTATTTATTTGACAGAGAGAAACACAGCCAGAGAGGGAACACAAGCAGGGGGAGTAAGAGAGGGAGAAGCATGGCTTCCCGCCGAGCAGGGAGCCCAATGCGGGGCTCGATCCCCGGTCTCTGGGATCATGACCTGAGCCAAAGATAGACGCTTAACAACCCAGCCCCCCCAGGCGCCCCAGAAAAGAGTATAACAGAGAACGTGAGCCCAAGAAACGTTTGGAAGAGTTAATATTTGTAGTGAGGTGTGAAAAGTTAAAGTCATGATACTGCCTGGCTTTTATGTTTTACAAGAACTCCTTAGGATTTAATTCTTAAAAAAGACTTAAATGCTAAAGTAATTTATAATGGGAAAGAAGTTGGTGGGATAGCGCCATTATCCTTCATGTTTCTCAGGGCTGGCTCAAATATACTTCATGGGGTAGAGATTAAAGGTCAGAGGCTGTTTCAGGATAGTTGTAATCAAGGTGGGAAGCAAGAACCATTCCTAAGTCCCTTTGAATTTCAGGGGATCACTTAACCACAGAGGTCAGGGGGGCCCTATTTTTCAGGTTGCAGTGATGAGAATTAACTGGGCTGGTTGCTTTTCAAGTGCAAATCTGTTTCTCAGTGAGTCCCATTGCTTACACACTTCTTGAATGCTTGTTTATTACAGAGAAGACAAAGGGTATCGAGGAACATTACGTTTATTTTTTTGATGGAATCTGGCAGAAAAACTGTTTTTCAATAGCCGGTTGTTTACAAGGATTCCAATCTGCCTGGTGACATCTTTATGGCTATGGGAGGGAAGAATGCTCTCTGACCGGTTGTGGAAGATTAGCTTTCTTCCCTTTCTGCTCCTGGGATATAAAGTGGGGTGGGGAGAGGGAGGATGTTTCCTATCAGGGATTGTAAATTTTCTCTTAAGACTTGTCATTGACATGCCAGGCAATTTTAGAATGAGTACTTAACCTGTCTAATCTGTGATTATTTATAGATAAAAGGAAAGAGAAAATTACCAGTTTTGTGAAATAGTTGTTGTTTCTTAACTTTATGAACAAAACGTGGATATATTATACTAAGAAATTTAATCAGGTTATATATTAGAATTAGTTCTAATTCTCTAAATTATTCAACAGTGAAGATCAGGACCAGTAAGGCATGTCAGCTAAGTCCTATTGAAAACATATGGACAGATAAGGAATACTGGGCAAAGGAAAATAGAATTGAGGGCATAAAAGAAACAAAAACTATTTATCTTTTATCCAGCCGATAGTTTGTAGTTAAATGCCATGAATTGGTTAGAAACTAGGTTACAGTTCAGAATTAGAAGAGTTGATTTCCTGGGGGCATTCAGAACAGTCTTCATGGAGTAAATGGTAGGAGCTGGATACTGAAGGGTGAGTAGAATTTGGGTGGGTGGAGCCTTAGAAAAGACGTAGTCAAAGGCAGCATCATAGTGGAGGAAGAAGGAAAAAATAGGGTACTGAGGAAAATGGCTTCCTTATGTTATGGGTAATAAAATGCACTAGATTAATTAATCTTTACTCGGAGCCAGGTACTTGCTAAAATAAGAATTTTACGTATTTTATCTTATTTAAATCTTTATGATGACCACTGAAGTATAAATGTATGGATAAAGAAACCAGAACATGCTGTAACTAGTATGTGGCAGAAGTTGAAATTAAAGTCAGAGACTGGGGCCTTGCCCACTAGCCTCTATTCCCTGACACTGAAGGACCTTCGGTAAAAGAGCATGATGTACATTTCATTCTGTAAGCTCCAGTCACTCTTGGGATATGTTTGAGCTAGATGAGTAGTGTGCTCCTCTCAATATCCTCCTTTTGCCTCCTTTCATCCTCCTCTTCCCACCCACTCATCCTTTCAACCCTGCATTCAAACTATAGACAAAAAGTTTCAGATTTGAAGATCTGATCGTATAGTGTTCCCAGGTACCCAGGTCTGTATCTTAGGTTTTGTGATTCTTCGCATATGTCCAATGCCTTACTAATCGCTGTAGCTTCATTTGGAATTATTTTTCATTCTCTGAAATCTTGTCTTCTCTTTCTTCTACTTTTCCTAAGGTTCATACCTCTACATGGAGGACCTTTCTCACCTCTGGACCCCATCCCCCACAATCCTTTCTACTGTTCTCATTTGTTGCTAAATACTGAACCACCCAACACTTGAGCTCATATAAAACTCGAAAACTTATTTCCATACATGCAGTTATAGAGCAAAATGAAGTTTAACCATTGACACTACATATTTCATATGAAAATGGCCTTTGAAATTATTTAATGTAGGGTTGCATCCCCCAACTTCTAATGTGTGCCAGAGTCACAAGTAGTCATAATGGGCTAAGTTAGGTTGCAGTAACAACCACCACAAGAGTCTTAATGACTTATAACCAAAAGTGTTTCCCTCTTACTTCTGTGTGTTTTGGCAGAGGAACATGCTTATCACATACTTCCAAAGGAAGCCTGCCCTTAACACTTAGTTCCCAATCACCTGGGCAGGGGTCAAGAATGTAATAAATCCCACACTGGCTCTTAGCACTTCCCCCTGGTAGTGATGCTTGTCCCTTGCGAAGACGGTTCACGGATTTTGTGTGGCCTCACTAAATGTCAAGGAAACAGGGAAGTGCGGTCCTACCATATGGTGGAAAGTGGGGGACAAATGGAAATATTTAGTCAACAGCACTATAGAGTGTGAAAGGTTAGAAATTGGAAGCCAGTTCTTTTGAAATGTATGCTTATTAGCAGTTTGTAAAAATGTAGTCAAATCCAGGAGTTTGGAAACTCAAACGAAAAATCCTTAAGGCATGATTATATGTCTTTTGAAATCATTATGTCAGTTTAAAACATTGAATTTGCGGTATGTGCTTGAACTTAACTCGGAAAATGTAAGCACTTAATGGTTGGGGCACAAAGACATGTGTAAAAGTCATCTTGTTCCCTAATAGCATGGAAGAAAAACGCAGTGTCACAGTAAATAGGGTGAGTTATCATTGGATATATATTGTGCTTGAAAGATGCTTTTTTGGGGGAGAGACACCATGGTCGTCATTCAGAACTTATCAAAGGCAGTGAGCAGAGTTTGAATGAATCAAAATTCCATGTCGAAATACTTCCCTATAGGTGTTTGGAACTTTATAAAAACATAATCATTTTCGTACTATCTAATTAACAACCAGCATCTGTCAACAGTGATTTCTGTTTTGTACTGCCTTTTACAAGGAGATTTATATAGAAGTTGACCTCAGGGACATTTAATATAAATGTAGCGTTGGAGAGAAATCTTAGTCCGTCCTGTGTATGGACATTGGAGCTTGACTACCTACATAGGTATGTCTGAGGATATGGGGGAGAGGAGAAATGAAGAAAATAGTTACCCCAGAATTACTTGCTTGTAAAAGCTTTTTAGGTAATACCTCATTTTTTGGAATGAATAATGATTCTCAGTGTGATCAAGTATACAGTCCCCAAAAGAGAAAGTCTAAAAGCAGTATGAGTTTGATCCAAAAGACTTAACCAATAATTGCTTTTCCCGTGTTTTGTTTTTATTGCATAAGATCTCCTTCCGTTTCTTTTTTTTTTTTTTTTTTTTTTTTTTTTTTTTTTTTTTTTTTTTTTTTTTTTTTTTTTTTTTTTTTTTTTTTTTTTTCCTTCCGTTTCTTATATGTAAGTTAAACATGTCTGAGTAGATCTCTTAGCTTGCTTTTGCCTCATAGCAATTGTGCTAAAAATTATCTAGAGATGTAGTAGCATAAATTAAAGATTAAATATGGAAATCATAAACTATTCCATGAAAATAATTTTTTTTAAAGAAATAAGGATTGATTGTTGGTCTTCTTTTTTTTTTTATTTAGCAATTTTTCTTAGGGAACAGTATTCCCCTGCCTCTCAGAAGATGTGCCCAGTCTCTCAGAAGGCCTCCCCCCATCCCCAGTGCTTATATTTCCATAACTTATCAAAAGAACAGCTGATATGCATACACCAGGTTTACTTCCATGTAAAGGCAAGATCATGCAGTTAGTTTCTTTGTGGCAGTGTGAGGGAAGGAAAAGCAGGAGGGGAGGACCTCACGGTATCGGTTTACGTAGCAGAAAGTCAAAGGACAAGAGAGCTTTAAAATTTGGAGCACAGGAACATTAAGTTCTGTTCTCAGTCGTGCAGTGCGGTGCATGTAGACGAGGTTTTAAAGATGATACATCCCATAATTCCTTTCCTTTCTATTGTATAATCGACCCGCAGATGTTTACCAAGTATTTCTTAGTTTAAGGTACTAAACTGTGGCTGAGTTTTCATTTCTCTCTTCCTTTCCCTGTCCCCTCCCTTCCACCCGCTCATGAATATAGGGTTTTCACATGCATTCATTTTGTCTGTTTTCTTTTTTTCTTTTTTAAAGATTTTATTTTTTATTTATTTGACAGAGAGAAACATAGCCAGAGAGGGAACACAAGCAAGGGGAGTTAGAGAGGGAGAAGCAGGCTTCCCACCGAGCAGGGAGCCCGATGTGGGACTCGATCCCAGGTCTCCGGGATCATGACCTGAGCCGAAGGCAGTCGCTTAACCAACTGAGCCACCCAGGTGCCCCCTTTTTTGTCTGTTTTCTAATAGGCCTTCACACTGCCCACTTTTCCTCTCGGGCACGGAATACAAATGAACAATGGATAGTTTAATATAAATGTATTATATTAAACTTAAACTTACAAGCTTATGCAAAAAACAAAACCAACAAAACCAGTTGGTTTTATTGGTTTTGATCATTCCATTTCACTCTGAGGAATCTCGTGAGCCATAACAAATTTATTATTCTGTCTAAATTCCTGACTTTTTCCGTTAGTCCATTTTACATATGTAGCAATGGGTTGAAAGATATCATTCACTTGACAACAAAATATCAACAGTTACAAGCTCATATATTGCGTTGTGAATTGATTCTCTTTGATGTGAACAAATCAAGATGCACCTCACCCCCATTATATAAAGGTCAGGCTGTGGAAGACGTGAATGTGATGACTTGCATGCTTGGTGAGTTAAAACCAAACGTGATTGCAGCAGATGATGGGAAAGCGTGAAGCGTGTCTTAAATTATCTGCCTCGGAAATGATGAGAAGACTTGGATAGCAAAAGAAACAGGAAGTGTTTATATTATGAACCTTATATTACTTGATTCATAGTAAGTCAGGTTGTGTTCTATGAAGGAATCCATTCTCCACATTGGAGCCCAGGTGGCTCAGTAAATTTTGCGCTAGGAAAGACCTCATCTCAAGCCTTAGAAAAGACCTCATACTTGGACAAGTTGTTGGCAAACCCATCCCTGTGGCTAGCAAAATAACTTCAAAAACAAAGCAAGTGGGCGGAAATGGCCCAAATACATGGGTGAGGGGAGCAAAATGGGTGAGTTTCACACTATTGTTTTCATTGTGCCCGGCACTCTTCTGCCTACATTAGAAACAAGTAGAAGTCTAGAGGTAAAGCCTGGTATTAAATTCTCCAGTGAGGCAGGAATAAGTGTTAACAGCTGTGCCTGGGTGCTTTCCCCGGCTTTGTCCTGGAAATACGTCACCATTTAAGAGAAACTGACTACATACCTTTGGAGAAATGTTTCTCCACCATCTTGTGCAAATCCATGTAAATTTTCTCATTTCTTCCCCCTTTTCAGAGTTAAGTCACACAAGTATCTGTAAGGCTTTTCCAAATACTTTGTTAAGCCTGAAAAACTTTTCCCCCAAATTTACAATGTGTCCAAATGGCTGCAGATTATAGCCAACTGTGAGTTTGTGTGCACATATGGAGTGAAGCTGGTTTTTAAAATGTGGGTGGCAGTGTCTTTAACTCAGGCTCAGGATGCTTTACACAGTAGTAAATCAGGGATCAACTTGAAATTCTTTCAAAGCCATGAGAATTTTGGAAAGATGAAGGAAAATGGGAGAGCAGCCTCACCTTTTATTTCTCACTAATGACATAAATGATTCCCCTGCTGTGTTGTTTATTGTTTCTTCCAGATGATCTTTGCATACCCAGTCCATGGAGTGTAGAGTCATTGCCTTGTACTCATTTTTTCCTTCCTGGAGATAAAAATAGACTGATGACGCCCTATGCTCTCTGCAGTCTGTGCATCATTCATACCGTACATCTCCTTTCTAGGTCACAAAGCTTTAAAAAAAAAAAAAAATCAGCAGCAGTAGCGGCATGTGAGAAGATGAGCATATGACCTCCCTTTCCCACCTCGAGCAGTGCTTTTGATAGCATCCAGACAACAGTGCATGGAAACATGACATTTGGGTGGTTCAAGAATATCAGAGGGAAAAATAGCCATTCTTACCAAAGAGTTTAAAATAGCATCGTCTGAGCCTTTTTCCCTCCACCCTTTTCCCCCTACATGCCCGAAATGAAGCTCTTCCCATCCAAGACATAACAAGGAATTTGTGTTTTGTGAGAATTTGAAGAGCCTGCCTTTCCTGCCACAGTATGCCTTCTCCTTTGTCCAATCAAATAAGCTCAGATTCTGAGAAACTGTCATCTTGCTTTCCCTTTTTCCTCCCTAGTAAAATAGAAGTGGTCCTGCTTCCAGACAAGTCATTTATTATTGAGTGTCTCCAAAGTGAGGAACAGTGGATCAAGGGTTTTGAGATGGGGCGAGGAAGGAACGTTCTTTGCCGCTCTCCTCCAGTCTCTTTGCTTTGCTGGTCATCAGTGATCTCTAATCCAGTCCTTACACAGAGGGTTAGTGGCCAGAGATAATCTTATCTTTGGGTAAGGCTGGAACAAAGTTTGTGAGAAACTGAGCAGTGCCTTTGCAGTCACTGAATTTGTGTCCCAGACTCGAATTCACACATCATGTTGTTCTCTTCTCAGTCTGTCCATAGTTTTTAGGCACCATTAATTCTCTGAGTAAATATTGGAGTGCCAGACTATTTTAAGCATTTAGAATACCAGTTAACAATTAGCTACATCTGTTCTCTTTAAATTCCATTCTAATTGATAATATTTTAGGTAGAATAAGTGCTGTCAAGAGAAATGAAGCAGGCTGCTTGTTACCAATAGGTAGGTATTGAGAGAGGTGTTGTACTTTAATAGGTGGGCCAAGGAAGATTGAACTGATAAAGGGCCATCTGCTTCTTTCTGGGAAGCAAGCGACGTGCATTATCTGGGGGAAATGCATTTCAGGCAGGGCAAAGGGCAAGTGTCACTCTCACAGGTGAGGGCACGGCAGAGGAACAAAGGCAAGAGTGGTGTGTGACAAGTGGTTATAGAGGGAGCAGTGGGACGCACCATGGAGGCCCTTACAGGTTGTGCCAAGGCCTTGGTGGCCAAGAGATGACCTTGCCGAAGAGTGGCACCCTCTGATCTGCTCTGCAGAAGAGTCATGGTGGCTAGAGACAAGATGGGCAAGTGAGGCCATGTGCTTGTATTTTGATTGAGCTGATTCGATCTTGATAGGAGGTAAGAAGTGTGTATCTGAGAACATGTTCAAGGTAGTCAATAGTTTTTAACTGAGAGCATGAGGGATGAGCCGGTGAAAAGTCCTATGACCTGCAGAAAGGGGTTTCATGTTTACAAAGCTTGCTGTTTCAATCTAGTACTTTATTAATCCTTTCAAATATGCCAGGCAAAATTCTAGTATTTGAACTACACCTGGATCTCTTAAGGAAGGCTGTAGAAGACAGTAGTAATTGTAAAATATCAGGTATGTCAGAATGTGGTTCAAACTCCCAATCCAGGAAGGTCTCAGACCTTAATGCTCTCTTGATACTTGTCAATGGTCTCTAATTCACGTACAGCTTTCAGTGTTTTTCTGGAAGAAAGGACCAGTGACCTTTTTGAATGTCAGCAGCTCCCCAAACGAAAGGAGATTTATTGTCCTCTCTTTAATTCCACCACGTTACACGGCACGCTGGTGTCTAGAAAAAACTTTCTCATGCATGAGACTGGAGTGCTGGACTTCTTTTGGAAATAGCCAGAGTTTAAATTCAGTTGGGAATATTTGTGCCTAAAATGTATTGGCAGTTGGACATAAGGCACAGGGTTTTTGTTTTTGTTTTTGTTAGATTTTGTTTATTTGCCAGCATGCAAGCATGGGCAGGGGAAAGGGGCAGAGGAAGAAGCAGACTCCCTGCTCAGCACGGAGACTGATGAAGGGGCTCCAACCCAGAACCCTGGGATCATGACCTGAGCTGAAGGCAGACACTTAACCGACTGAGCCACCCAGGCGCCCCTAGTGCACAGTTGTTTAACTAGTTAACTTAGTAAACTTTGAAACTAATTTCATCCCCTTATCTTGTGTGTGACACTTGCACCTGTTAAATTTCTTTATATTACATTGCTCTGACCTGACCTGACCTGACTCGCCTGGCCTTTCACCTGCTGAATGGCCTTGTTGCTAGGTCTGAACAGTCTTCTCTCTCTCTCATCCCCTGGTTAATATGTACTGTTCCTTTAAGTCTCAGCTTAGATGTTACTTTCTGTTGGAATGCTTTCCACATTCCCAAACTCAAGTGTCGGTGCTCCTGAATCATGGCTCTTCTCTGTGCATATCAGACTTGGTCTCATATCTCCTACTGAGTTGTAGGGACTCACCTAGACTAAGTTGTGCAAAGGCTGTCGTTTGCTCTTCTCGTTCTTGGTGTCTGTGTTAGTGCATGGAACATAGCAGTTAATAAATGTCTCTGAAATAACTGAATCAAAATACAGATTTAAATTTGGAAGTTGGGATGCCTGGGTGGCTCAGTCAGTTAAGCCTCTAACTCTTGGTTTTGGTTCAAGTCATGATCTTGGGGTTGTGAGATTGAGCCCTGCATTGGGCTCCCGAGCTCAGCCCCCAGTGGCCTTGGGATTCTCTCTCTCTCTCTCTCCCTCTCCCCTCCAATCCTCCCTCTACTCTCTCTCTCTTACTCTCAAATAATAAAATGGAAGTCAGTTGTCTTAATATGTAAGGTCCCCTCCTCCTGGTCATCAGTGTTAGAACTGAAGTCATCTTTGACATTTACCTCTCCCTCACCCATTGGTTAAATCAATTCACCAATTTTTGACAGGTTTGCTTCTCACCGTGTCACCAAATGGTCCTCGTCTTCTCATTGTACTAATTAAGGTCCTTGTTTTCTTTGCCAGTGGGTAAAATAAATTTGGGAAATGCAGGTTAAAAAGTTAGTGCTTTGATTACCACAGGACTTGAGAAAACCTTTAGAGAAGGAGCACTCTGAACATCCACAGGAGAAATCTAGGCTGGACAGTCGCTGCCTTTATTTGGTCAGAGAACCTTTTGGGTCTCAGAGCAGCCTATGTGGTTAATAATCTGTAGAACTCATCTGGGAAAATGCTGGCAGAGATGCAGAGGTAGGGACTAGTGTTTTCATGGGCTGAAGATCATTTTTTTTTTAAAAGATTTTACTTATTTATTTGACAGAGAGAAACACAGCTAGAGAGGGAACACAAGCAGGGGGAGTGAGAGAGGGAGAAGCAGGCTTCCCGCTGAGCAGGGAGCCTGATGTGGGACTCGATCCCGGGTCTCCGGGATCATGACCTGAGCTGAAAGCAGCCGCTTAACCAACTGAGCCACCCAGGCGCCCCAGATCATTTGGTTTTAACCTAATGACAGAAGCCACAGATGGCCGACAGATGTAAGGGAAGCATGCCAGACCCTTGCCACTGAATGACCTCTGACTACCACGCCCCTTTGGCAGCTTGCCAGTTTACTCTGCCAAAGTGATGGGGCTCTGAATGGGGAAATGCGCACCTTATTCACCTGCCAGGGACGCTATTTCTTCTCACCGTGCTGCAGACTGCCTGCCCAGAATCCTTGATGCTGTCTTGATAAGATTTTAAAGAGTTGATAGCCTCTGTCTTCAGGCACCTTCAGAAGAAATACCACGGTGCTCTGAATTTAATGCCTTTCCACATGGTTTGAATCAATAGGTTCAAGAGATTTCATACCAACCTCATAGAAGTCTGGTGGCAGACTTACGGACTTTTGGTTTCCAGATTTGTGGGGTATGTGTGTGTGTGTGAAATGGCAAAGATGTACTGGCAGCAAAACTATAGAAAGAGAAAATCATGATTTGTCAGAGTATTCAAGAAATAAGTAAAATAGTTCAACGTTTTGGTTAAAGAGGCCAGAGGGGAAAGCCTGTAAATTGTTAAGATACTTTTTGCCCTTGTTTCGAGTTTAAATAGAGATGATATTCAGAAGGTCATGTTGTGGACACATTGATTATCCCATTCTACTTGTCCAGTTGCTCGAGACATATATTTTGGCGTTATCCCTCCAGATCTGTATCTCTTACATCCCACATTTGATTGATCCGCACATCCTATTGCACCCAGCTTCAGAATATATCCAGCATCTCACCACTTCCCACCTACACAGTTTCTGTCCTGGTCTCGGTCACCATCATCTGTTGCCCATATGATTGCACTAGCCTTTGGAAAGAGTTCTGCTTCTGCCCTTGCTTCCGTATAGTTTGTTCATCACACAGCACTAGCGCTAATCCTTTTCAAGTTGAGCCAGATGCTGTCATTTCTCTGCAACCTTGTGATTATTTCACCTCTTATTCAGAATAGAATTTAAAGTTCTTAATATAGCCTGTGAGCTCAGCTGTGACCTGTTCACCTGCTCTGTCTTTGTCTTCATCTTCTAGACACGTTCCCCATTATTCCTTTGGTCACATCGACTCATTGGTATTGTGGAACCTGCTAAGCATGTCCTTGTCTCAGGGATTTTGCACATACAGTTTACTCTGCCTAGAATGTACTTCTGTTCCATACCTTCATGGTTTCTTCTCTCATTGCCTTGCGGTCTCTGACCAGTTTTCCTCATTAGTGATATCATTTAAGGCTACCATCATGAAAGCACTTCATACACTATAGTCTGTCTTCACCTGACTGTGTTTTTCTGCAGTTGTCTGTGTGACCACATGGCATATGTTATTTCCTCATTGTTCATCTCCAACTGGAGTACAAGCTCGAGGGTTCGGCTCATCTTGTTCACTGCTAAGAACAGTGCCTGTAGGAGAGATCCTGGCACATAGTAGGCTTGTAACAGATGCTTGCTAAATACATGAAAGTGAAGGCATACAGGGGGAAGCCTTCTTGTGCATTGTGGCAGTCAACATTCACCAAGAAATGCTAAGCTGCTTTTCATTATATCTGTCATCTCTGTGTGTTTATGCTAAAATTGGTAAGCTTTCTAATTATAAACATATAGCTAAACATCTTATGAATTGTTGCCCTCCAATTTCTTTTTTTGTGGCATATGGGGCAGGCAGGCATATAAAAATTGTGACAATGTTGAGAAAAGGTCAAAGCAATAGAAAGTGGAATAATCCATTTAGATACTACCTCTTGAATCTGCCTGAGCACATTGTTGGGACTATTGCTATATCTAAAGCTTTTCTAAATCAGAGCATCATAGATTCCTTAATATTTCTATCAATGTAACATTTTCAATAGTAAAAAAAATTGGCACTTGACCATGAAGTACAGTATTTTTCCTGTGATGAAAAATACATGAAGGAAAATACCAAAATTATGGGTTAAAAATTAACTGTATAATTATGTCCAGGACATCTTGACAAACTGTTTTCATTCCCATGTGAAGTGATCATTATCCTCTGTAGCAGCACTCAGAGAGAGAGAGAGAGAGAGAGAGAGAGAGAGCGAGAGATGAGAGAGAGAGCCTACATTCCAGGACAGGGGAGAAATAGAGGCATTTACTTTGGAGAATTGAAGGCATTTATTGTGTTCTGACTCCTAAGAATTTGCTGAGTGATGGAGAGTGATGTAATTTAAGTTTCCTAAAGTACAGAAACAGGTAGAATTTTAAAACATTGGATTTTGTCATGTGTTCTCTGGCAGTGTGTTTGCTCATGAAACATATCACATCACCAAAGAAGAGATAGTATGTAAACCTGGGAGACGATTTCATAAAATAAATAGAAATATTTCACCTTTGAACCATAATGTTTATATCTTAGAGTTGACTTCTTAGAAGCTTGTATTACCAAAACCATTTGATGAAACCATGTATCTTTCTGTGCTGTTGGGTGAACCAAACCCTACATAACCTAAATTCTTAGCTATGAAACTAAATTTATAAATAACAGGGGCAATTAAAACTCTAACAAAGTTAGGCCAATACTGTTGATATACTGATAAAAAGAATCCTTACCAAAAAATTTGCTGGAAATCCAATATATATTCATAGTAGAGCTACCAAGCATTGCATCATAGTTGAACAGCTAGTGATTTGGTTATTTCAGTTTATTTTCATTTTTATGTTTTTATTAACATATAATGTATTATTTGCTTCAGGGGTACAGGTCTGTGAATCATCAGTCTTACATTATTCACGGTGCTTGCCATAGCACATACCCTCCCAAATGTCCATCACCCAGCCACCCTATCCCTCCCACACTCCACACCCCCTCCAGCAGCCCTCATATGGTTTCCTGAGATTAAGAGTCTCTTATGGTTTTTCTCTTTGGTTTTGTTTTGTTTCGTTTCATTTTTGGTTATTTCAGTTTATTAATATAGAGTTTGAATAATCTTTTTATAGTTCCCTTTTTTCTTTATGGAGTAACACTTAGGGCTCATGCTTTTGGGTGTATTTTCCAGCTGAGGACCTTTCTGAGAGTAACTGCTCTCACTCTGACTAAGCATGGAGATGCTTTTGTCAATTACCTTAATTTTTACTTTGTCCTCCCTTGCCTGAGTTATGCCTCCCAGGACATCCTTTTAATCCGCTTTTATTCAATGCTAATCAGTCACTTCATTCCCAGAGTTGTATCTGTTGCCAACAAAAGACAAACAAAACAAAACAAACACATAAAACAAAAAAACAAACCTGGAAATTTACAGAAAACCTCAGGCATATTGAGAAAGGACCTGAGGGGAGAAGTAATCACCCTCCTACTATGGAGAACCCTAAAAAAAAAAAAAAAGGGATTCTAGTTTTTAATTTTAGGCAGAGAACATTTTTATTTATTCCTTTTGTTATGTATGTATGTATTTACTTAGGATTTTTAAAATTTATTTGACACAGAGCAGAAGCACAGGGAGTGGGAGAGGGAGAAACAGGCTCCCCACTGAGCAGGGAGTGAGATGTGGGGCTCCATCCCAGGATCCTGGGATCATGACCTGAGGTGAAGGCCGATGCTTAACCTGCTGAGCCATGCAAGCATCTTGTTCTGTTTTTAATAACAAATCTATAATTAGACCTTAGATTTATATAGCTATATAGGACTTCCAATAGTATTATAGGATTTCCAATAGTATTTATATTCTTTCACTTATGGCTAAAATAAAGCATATAGAAATTAAGGGTATGTATGTTTTTATAGGACTTCCAATAGTATTATATTTATATTCTTTCACTTATGGCTTAAATAAAGCATATGGAAATTAAGGGTATGTATGTTTTTATAGGACTTCCAATAGTATTATATTTATATTCTTTCACTTATGGCTAAAATAAAGCATATGGAAATTAAGGGTATGCATGCACGTAAGTATGAATTTGTGTATATACACGAAGACACACAACATACATGTCAAGAATTGTATATACACCTTAATTCATGTGTGTTTTATTTTTCTGTATATGAATAATTCTGTATACATGTTTTACATATAAGTCATTATATAATATTGTCCTCTATGTAAGTGGTAGATCCAGAATAGAATATTGATTCCATAAACTCTGAAGTCAGTTGTTAGAAAAGGATACAGTGTCTCTATTCAAAGGTATGAAAAGGTAGACTAGTTAAGGATTAGTCTACCTTTGGCCAGTTAGAAGTTAGGATATTTCTTATCTGAGTAGTTATATCTGTTAAAAAAATAACTTGCAGTATCATTAAATTTGGCATAGTTGGTTTATGGCAATGTTGTAAAATTTAAAAAAATTTATAAACTATGTCCTGATGAAATGAATAAACGTGTCAGATACATTGCCATTGAGACAAGCCATTCTCATTTTCCTAAAATTGCTGCATCTTGAGTCTATCTTCTGTACAGGTTTTCATGATGTTCTTTAGTGGGTTATTTTGGTGATTCCATTGGATATTAACTTTTCTAACTAGTGGTTGTGGTCTTTGACATTTTTTCTTCAAAAATGTTTCCAGATTCTATTTTCTTCTGAATTTCAGGAACCTGGCTACTTTAATCTGCTAGGGAATTTTCATCTGTATGTGCTCATCTTCCCATGAATTTATTTTTATAAATCAGTTAGCTGTGCTATTATGAAAGTAGGAAGGACAGTGCCTGGTGACTGACTCTGTTTCAAGGTTGTTAATAGGTTTCCTCATTGCCCTTCTGTTGGTTACCTGTCATGTGGGGACCCCACTTGTTATGTCCATTTCTTTTCAAAGTAATATTGAGTTTGTTGTCACTGTTTGTATTTTTTTATTTTGTCTCATGTTCTGAATTTTATCAGTTTGTGTAAACATTAACTCAAAAAGCTATTTTGGAATACATTTTTTTTTTTTTTTTTAAGATTCATCTACTTATTAGAGAGCAAGAGCACGTGAGTTGGGGAAAGGGCAGAAGGAGAGGGAGAGAGAGTGTTCCAAGCAGACTCCACACTGAGCAGGGAGCCTGACATGGGGCTTGGGCTCATGACCATGAGATCATGAACTAAGCCGAACCAGCAGTCAGATGCTTAATTACCTGGGTCACCCAGGCAGACATCCCTGGAGTACATGCTATATTGGGAGAATCTGTATTGGTTTAAGAGTGGACTGAGGTTTAGTTTAGAAGTGGCAAGTAGTCAGTCTCTGTCTCTCACTTTCCTGGTGATGTGCCCTGAGGAACACAGAAGGAGATGTATGTGGGAGACGGGTTGACATTCAAACTGCTGCCTGAATCTGGGAGATGTTTTTACTCACTTCGAGGGAGCTAGAACGAGAATGAAACTTGCCTTTGCTGCACTTAGCTAGGAAGACAAGCTGTCTTTCCCAAGATTCAGGCAGTAGAAAAGACAGACAGAAGTTACGATGCTGTCCATTTTTTGGTGTGGATGCAGCCTTTTGAGACTATCAAAGTGTCTCCCACTCATATAGTTAATTGCATGGTGTTCACAGTGTTTCAGAGAGTGTTTGAAAAATGCTTATGGTGAAATCTTCAGGGAAAAAGGGTGAATTTTTTAAAACAAGTGTGTAAAGGAATGCAAAATATGCAAATAAAAGTACATAGTTAAACTGTGAAGGAAATAGGTCAGATGTGAACAGTGTTTCCTTGTCAGATGGAAGAATTAGGAGTGACATTTTTCCCTACTTAATGTTTCTTTGTACTTCTCAACTTTTATAGTTCTTTATTTATGACTTTTTGACTTTGAGTATATATTAAGGGCGCTAAATATATTTATTTATTTTTAAAGATTTATTTAAGAGAGAGTGAGTGAGCATGAGTGAATGGGGAGAGAGGCAGTAGGTGAGGGAGAGAGAGAGAATCTCAAGCAGACTTTGCACTGAGGGCAGAGACCTATTCAGTCTCAAAACACTAAGATGATAACTTGAGCCAAAACCAAGACTTGGATGCTTAAAGGACTTCACTCAGGTGCCTCAACTTGCTATTTAAACAAAAGACAATAAACAGGTGGAAAGGATAAGGGTACCCCACTTTTAGCATATGTAATTTCATGTAAAATTCTCAACAGTCTTGTGATGTGGGCTTTTATCAACATTATGTGGTTAAATGATTGGGGGGAAAAGAAAGAGAAATGGCCAAACTAAGGTAATAGCACAATCTGACCCCAAACACTGTGCTCTTAATGTCACACCTGTTACAAACAAAAATCCTCCAGATAGAAAGCTTCAGAGTAGAAAATACACTAACAGGTACTTACAGCTGGGTGATAGTACTGATCCCAGACCCGTACCCCTGAACAAAAAATGTGTGTCAATTAAAAAAAAAAATTAATGACATTTTTGAAATTAGCATAATTTCTGTCTTTTAAAGTTTATGTAGCTTTTCATATGTTATCTTATTAGTAAAGCAATGTCCGAAGGAAAAAAAAAAGGGTATAATTTGACCATCAAGATACTGTTTAACATTTGAAAGTATCTTGTTCATATTTGTGTTGGGTGTGTATAACATATATATTTATCTATATCTTTATATATATAGTCAAAGCTTTTGTAGCATTAACTGAAATACGTACATCAGAACTTTCAATTTAGTGCCGCGAAGGTGTGTTTGAGTTATAGGGGTTTTATTGCACGCCAGTACTCATTCAGAAAGGCGGGACTCATTTTAATGTAAGCAGCAAGATATTGAATGAAGGGAAGCAATGATAAAGGTAACCGAAGGACTAGAGGTGCCAAAGGGAGAAAGAGTTGCTGCCCTCCAAATCAGCATGCTGTTAACCACCCGGAGGCCAGGAACATGCATTTGATGCTGAGCTGCTGGAGGGAGGGGCTGCTGCTTCATTGCTCCTGGTGAGAGACAGTGCTGAGTAGTTGGCTCCCAGAGGCCAGCACCGCTAATATTTCTGAGATTGGGAGGCTGGATGCCAGTCACCCGCAGTGGTCCCCAGGACCCTGCTGCTGCTGCTTCTATTAAAAACAGAAGAAATAGATAACTTTTAATTTTTCCACCTGCAAATTTCTATCCAGTGCCTCCATGGGGTGGAATAATGGATGAAAGCATAATGTTGCTAGGAAATGACTTGGGATGCTAGCAGGAAAGATGCATGGACTTCTGTTAGCACCTCATACATAGTTTATAAGATGAATGCGGTAGAAAAAAATCTAAATCCTGATAAATGAGAGAGATCATTAAGCTTTTGGAATAACATGAAAATTGTTTAGGTTGATGTTACGGTAGAAGTCTCGTAATTGATTTGTTAGAACAAAGAATGCTATTTTATCAGTATGTATATAAATTTAGTAGTCTTTTTAAGATTATTACCAATATTTCTTTAAAACATTTGCTACTTAAAAGATGGCTTTGGCCCAATTATTGTAAAGGCTGTTTTATTCATCAATTTAAGTAGGCACATGGGAATTGATCTCCGAGGTGCTCTTTACTTTCTACCCCTTCTTTCAGCTCTCTGCTCCCATTCACATAGTCAGACATCACCTTTCTTGTCACTCAGGTCATAGGTGAATGCCATTTTGTTTTTGGGTTAGCCACCATCTTTTTTTTTTCTTAATTCAAAGATTTTATCTATTTATTTGAGAGAGAGAACACACATGAGTAAGGGATTAGGGCGGAGGGAGAAACAGATTGCCCGCTGAGCAGGGAGCCAGATATGGGCCTTGATCTCAGGACCCTGAGATCATGACCTGAGCCACAGGCAGAGACTTAACTGACTGAGCCATCCAGGTGCCCCATAACAACCATCACTTTTGATAAAATATAACTTTAACTTTTCATGTAAATAGTGTGTCTAGTATATACCATAGTATTTCTTGAAATGTGGAGTTTGTATTAGTCGTAGTAGTAAAGACTGCTTATTAAAAATTTTTTTAAAAAGATTTTATTTATTTATTTGACAGAGAGAAACACAGCTAGAGAGGGAACACAAGCAGGGGGAGTGAGAGAGGGAGAAGGAGGCTTCCCACTGAGCAGGGAGCCCGATGTGGGGCTCGAACCCGGTTCTCCGGGATCATAACCTGAGTCAGAGGCAGACGCTTAATGATTGAGCCACCCAGGCGCCCTTAAAGATTGTTTTCTATGCAACCAGATATGCTTGTAAGTCAAATATGTTTAATATATATTAATTGCTTTTCAGTTCTGTTCTAATTTCTGATAAAACAAAAAGGATCAGCTCTCAACATGGTGGTAGATGCCTTTAGCATCCTTCCAACACTTAACTGCTTTCCCTTTGTTAAAAAAGAGAACAAGCCTTGGTCCCAGAGTGTTTGCCAGGAAGCAGTATCGGGCTAGGTTGTAATGGCATGGCATTGCTTCTCACTGAATTTAATTTTATGACAACTTTCTTCTTATATGAAGTGTTACTGAGTTTTAATTTAAGTAGCAATATAAAGTTTAAAAAGATAAATTCAATTGAAGAAAATTCCAATTTAAGTGTACTATACTATGGGGGGTTAGTCCATACTATAGTAAAATCACAAAGATGATTCCCATGTGAATAATTTAAATTTTGGAAACAGTGTTGTATAGTACATTTATTTCCATCTTTTCCTTCTTTCTAGTTACTTTGGCCATAAGGATATTAGCATAAAAGGATAGACGTAGGGGCACCTGGGTGGCCCTAGGTCATGATCAGGAGTTCATGATCCCGGAGTTCCAGGATTGAGCCCCGTGGGCTCCCTGCTTGGCAGGAAGCCTGCTTCTCCCTCTCTCACTTGCCCTGCTTGTGTTCCCTCTCTAGCTGTGTTTCTCTCTGTCCAATGAATAAAATTTCTAAAAAAAGGATAGACTTATCTGGAAGTTTGATTAAATTGATCATTTTTATCTACTTTCTTCCCTGAATAATCTATATTAAACTTGGGGCTTAACCCAGCAGGTTAAGCGGGATAATGATCATTGATTACTGATTTTTTTAAAACCACAGTTTCTCTTAAAATAACAGGAAATTTTAACATTTTGACCAGTTGGCTCACTAAAGGAACAAAAGATAGATGCCTATCAAAATGTCCGTTTGCAAGTTTATGATATCCAGTCCTGTTCCAAAAATGGCTTATCTACCTACCGTATAATAGGTCAAGATATATAGAGAGAGTATCAGAAGATTTTAAAGATAGCATTTAGAATAGGAATAAAAAAGAATATTAGAGTTGGGGCTCCTGGGTGGCTCAGTCATTTGTCTTCCAGGTCTTGATTTTGGGTCAGGTCCTCAGCTGAGGGTCATGGAGTGGGCTCCATGATCTGCGTCGGCCGTTTCTTTCCTTCTCCCTCTCCTTCTGTCCCTCCCCCTGTTCCAATGTGCATGCTCTCTCTCTCTCAAATCTTTAACAACAACAACAAAAAAGAATGTTAGACTCAAGAAAAGCAGGAAGTACTTCTTTTGCCCCTTCACTGTTGTGTTTCTCTACTGTGGGGTCTGCCTATATGTGGACAGTCTGTATGGCTACCCAACAAGACTTACTGCCAGTCCTGGATCTCACCTGTAACTTCTAATTCTAGGTAAAAAAAAAAAAATGCTGTAACTATTATTATATCTGACAAGTACTTAATCCCAGAATTTTCGAATCAATTTTGAATATAGGGAAGATAAAAAATTAAATTACAGTGCAGTTTATGAAGATTAAGGTTAGGATTGATTAGATCTCTTTTCAGAATTGTGCCTTCTCCCCTAGACAACACTCTGATTTGTTTGTTTGGTATATTATTAAATTTAGTTTGATTTGTTTGGGCTTATAAAAATGTTAGTACTTTCAATATTCTAAATTCCCTTTTCTTTTCGATTTGCATTAATAAAACATTTACTCCAAGCTTCAAGCTTGCAATTAGGTATTTAGGTAAAAAGCTCCAGGGGCGCCTGGGTGGCTCAGTTGGTTAAGCGACTGCCTTTGGCTCAGATCATGATCCTGGAGACCTGGGATCGAGTCCCACATTGGCTGCCTGCTCGGCGGGAAGCCTGCTTCTCCCTCTCTTACTCCCCTTGCTTGTGTTTCCTCTCTTGCTGTGTTTCTCTCTGTCAAATAAATAAATAAATAAATAAATAAAATCTTAAAAAAAAGAAAAAGACATTTAAAAGCTCTGATAAGGTATCAACATACTTTAAGAGATGTGTTCTCTACCTATATCTTGGTCATGACCAAGATCACTTCCTGAGCTAGGTACGTTGCTGGCGTTCCTCTGGAGGCATGAGTAACAGTTGCTCTTGCCTGCAGTTGGAACTTTGAGAATAAAGATAAAAATATTTTGCAGGTAACTTAAGTTGCAGGCATTAAATTGTTAACAGTAAGAAGAACAATAGAACAGGAGTTAGGAAGTCTTTTAGATGTTGAGTGACAGAGCTGGAGATAAATGTCTTACCTCTCCACATCTCCATTCCTTTATCTTCAAAATGAAAAGAGTTGTCTTTTCCTTTTTAATGTTGATGTGCTGCTTGCAGTATCAAGTATGTTGATAAGTAATTTTCATGTATTTTTAAAACTCTATGTAAATATATCTCTTGCTCAATCAGATCTTTTCTTAATGCTGTATGCCTTATAACTAAGCCTGCTGTAATTTGTTCGAGATGAAGAATCAGCTAAGCCTGTAATTATTGTAATTACCTCTAGATAGAGGTAGTATTTCTTTTATATTACGGCAAATAATCTATCTGCAAAGACGTACAGTTTGGGAATGGGAAACATAATGTATTCTGAGAGAGTGCTAGCTTTCTTCTTGATTTTACTTTAACAGTTGTTGTGGTACTCACCCAGGATATTTTGGAATACTGTAATTTCTAATTACAAAAGTAGTATGTATTTGCTGAGGACAGTGCAGGAAAGCATCGTGAGGGGGGCAGAGCATCATGCTTCATTCCCCACCCCAGGCATGGATACTGTTAGTATTCTGTCATAATTCCTTCTGTTTGGTGTGTTGTGTGTCTATTTGTGTATGTGTGAATATGTGTATAGTTTTTGTTTCAGGCTTCTTGGATTTTACAAAATGTAGACAGTACTATGTAAAAAATATATGCATTTGTATATGAGTTTTCCTCCCCGCCCCCCAAAAAGCAGAACTATCTTAAATTTGTTTCCACCCAGTTTAGATGTTGATGATATCCCCCTGGCTATTGTATGTTCATAGGTTATTTGACGTCATTATCATCGTTCTGCACTGGCCACTAGATGGCTCTATTCTTGGAGTGATTATTTCCTAAAAGCCTGCCCCGTATTCATGTAAATGATGAAAAATTTTACTGGCTTTTTGGCATTATATTTAAAAAACAACAAATATAATTGCATAATAATTTGTTGAAGTAAGGTTTGTGGTATTTTAAATAGTTTTCCGGTGGATCCACAAATTTAATGTACACCCTTCAAATAGAGATTATAGGTACTTAGAGGGCAATGTATTCACCTAACAGGGTTCACTGCCAGTTGATAAACCAATACATGAAGTGTTTTCTCAAGTCTGTAACTATAGTATGGAGTATATCATCATTTTACCTATTAATCAGCTAATTTTTATAATAATTTTCCCTTCTGTACCTCATCATAGTGACAATGTGTAATTCTGGGTGCATGAGATGTACTGTATATGTCTAAGATTTTATTTTGGTTGTTTATTATGGTAAGATGTTGTACTGTGAATTGAATCATAATTACTTTCAAAGCTCATTTGTTTCTGTACAGGCCCTAACCCCATGGCAGGATAGCGTGTGATGCAAATTTTCTTTCTCTTTGAACACTGAGAGCAGGCCTAGAAATGACTGATCATTTGAATGAAATGAGGCTTATGGGCACAGAAATTAGCTTCTCCTGCGTGAATAAGTTCCAATCTTTGAAAGTTATCCAAAGCTCTCCAGACATGCATCACTAATCACGATTGAACTTTATCTTACAGAGAGGAAATAAAATATTTTAAGGGAAAGAATCTTCTTATGTTATGAGCACAGTAAATATCATACTCAGTACCACTAAGCAAATCTCATTTTTATGAATTGAGAAGCAGTTAATAACATGTGAGAACTATAAAACAACCCTAAAGGAAATCAGAACCTTACCCATGACATATAGGTTTATTGTATAGAACTGTTACTTTTGTGTTTTTAGGTCCATGATACCCTATTTATTTATTTTTATTTTCTAGAAGTTTGAAGTTACATATAGGCTGTAAAAATCCTGGGTTTTTCTTAGTTCGTCAAACCGTTCTTTCTATAGATAAAAGGCAGTGAAATTGGACACCACTCCACTCTGTGGTTTCTTCTCTTTACTGGTGTGGCATTTCCCAGTTCTACACTGTGTGTATTCCAAGAACAGAGGAGCCCTTATTCTAGGTCATTAAGTTGTACCCTGACACGTGCCTTCAACTCATGTGATTCCCTTGTTGATTCTCAGCTAGAACGAACTCTCCAAGCGGAGTAACTTACAGGTTCTAGAATGTTAAGTATTTTAAGTACTTTTATTTATAATTTTTCAAAATGGCAACATATCCTGCATAAAATTAAAAAAAAAAAAAAGGTTGAAAGTCCTGGAGATGGATAAAATGGGGAAAGCAGATAGGACAAATAGTTCTTACTTCTTAGAATTTGAGAGACTATATCTAAAGGAATGTTCCAGAAGAAGGAAGCATTATAAATAACATAAAATGCCAAATTATTACTCATCTTAGGTCTCTTCTTTTTGAGATTTTGAATCAGTAGGAAACTGTGTTTAAATGGAAGTTGTGTAGAGGCCATGGCCGAGCGTGAAGAGCCAATGAACTAAGTCAGCAGGTTAAAACCTGACCCTCTGGCCCATTTATTTTTCTCTTTTCTGCCTCTTGAAAAGCATGCTCCCTGGAGATCTATCCAGAGTCACAGGGAGTCCTGAGGCCCCACCCTTTGTCTAGTACACTGAATTGTGTTACGCAACGTGGAAATTGTTCCCATTCCAGTTCCTGACAGCCAAACTCTTAGAAGTTTGCAAAGACACAGGATGCTTCTGTGAGGCACGATCACTTTTCACTGACAGCTAGGATCTATGAATGAAACTATTTTTTATGAGATGAACAAGTGAGTTTTTATTCTTTTTTAGTTTAAATTTTATAAAGCATATCAGTGCCTCCTCCCCCCCCAAAACTCTAATAATTAAGAATTCTCTCTGAGTGGGAGAAAAAAATTCTCATGTGTTTAATTAATAAGATGAAGAGGTGGTAGAGGAGATGAACAAGTACGGATTGGTGAACCATCTGAATTGTATTTAGGTGACTATAGTGTGATATAATTAATGGCCATGGGTCATACTTCGTGTTTTTTTTTAATTTATTTTATTATTTCAGTGTTTAGAGATTCATTGTTTATGCACCACACCCTGTGCTCCATGTAATACATGCCTTTTTTAATACCCACCACCAGGCTCACCCATCCTCCCACTCCCCTCCCTTCTAAAACCCTTAGTTTCTCAGAGTCCACAGTCTCATGCTTTGTTTCCCTCTCTGATTCACCCCCATTTACTTTTCCTTTCGTTCCCCTACTGACCTCCATGTTAATCTTTATGCTCCACAAGTAAGTAAAATCATATGATAATTGACTTTCTCTGTTTGGCTTATTTTACTCAGCATAATCTCCTCCAGTCCCATCCACGTTGATACAAAAGTTGGGTATTCATCCTTTCTAATGGAGGTGTAATATTCCATTGTATATATGGACCATATCATCTTTATCCATTTGTCTGTTGAAGGGCATCTTGGCTCTTTCTGCAGTTTGGTTGGTGATTGTGGCCATTGCTGCTATGAACAGTGGCGCACATATGGCTCTTCTTTTCACTATCTCTATATGTTTGGGGGTAAATACCCATTAATGCAATTGCAGGGTCCTAAGGGAGCTCTATTCTTAACTTTTTAAGGAATCTCCACACTGTTTTCCAAAATGGCTGCACCAACTTGCATTCCCACCAACAGTATAAGAAGGTTCCCCTTTCTCCACAGCCTTTCCAACACATGTTTCCTGTCCTGTTAATTTTGGCCATTCTGACTGTTGTAAGGTGGTATCTCAATATGGTTTTGATTTGAATTTCCCTGATGGCTAATGACGATGAACATTTTTTTTTTAAAGATTTTATTTATTTGACAGAGAGAAATACAGCCAGAGAGAGCACACAAGCAGGGGGAGTGAGAGAGGGAGAAGCAGTCTTCCCGCCAAGCAGGGAGCCCAATGTGGGACTCGATCCCGGGTCTCCGGGATCGTGACCTGAGCCGAAGATAGTTGCTTAACCAACTGAGCCACCCAGGCGCCCCAGACGATGAACATTTTATCATGTGTCTGTTAGCCATTTGTATGTCTTCTATGGAGTAGTGTCTGTTCATGTCTTCTGCCTATTTTTTGATGTGATCATCTTTTTGTGGGGTGTTGAGTTTGAGGAGTTCTTTATAGATTTTGGATATCAGCCCTTTGTCTGTAGTGTCATTTGCAAATATCTTCTGTCATTCCTTGGGTTGCTTTTTTGTTTTGTTGATTTTTTTCCTTGGTTGGTGGAAATGCAGAAGCTTTTTATTTTGATGAAGTCCCAAAACTTCATTTTTGCTTTTGTTTCATTTGCCTTTGGAGACGTGTCTTGAAAAAAAGTTTCTGTGGCCGATGTCAAAGAGGTTACTGCCTATGTTCTCTAGGATTTTGGTAGATTCCTGCCTCACGCTGAGCTCTTTCATCCATTTCGAATTTATCTTTGTGTATCATGTAATAGAGTGATTGAGTTACATTCTTCTATACCTAGCTGCCCAGTTTTCCTAGGACCATTTATTGAAGGGACTGTGTTTTTTCCACTGGATATTTTTTTCCTGCTTTGTCGAATATTATTTGATTATAGAGTTGAGGGTCCATATCTCGATTCTCCGCTCTGTTCCATTGGTTTATGTGTCTGTTTTTGTGCCAGTACCATGCTGTCTTGATGATCACAGCTTTGTAATAAAGTTTGAAATCAGATAACTTGATGCCCCCAGCTTTGTTTTTTCTTTTTCAACATTTCCTTAGCAATTTGAGGTCTTTTCTGGTTCCATACAAATTTTAGGATTGTGTTCCAGCACTTTGAAGAATGCTGGTGGAAATTTGATCAGGATGGCATTGAAAGTGTAGATTGCTCTGGACAGTATAGACATTTTAACAATGTTTATTCTTCCAGTTCATGAGCATGGAATGCTTTTTCATCTTTTTTGTGTCTTCTTCAATTTCTTTCATGAGTGCTCTGTAGTTCCTTGAGTACAGATCCTTTACCTGTTTGATTAGGTTTATCCCAAGATATCTTATGGTTTTTGATTCTATAGTAAATGGAATCAATTATCTAATTTCCCTTTCTATATTTTCATTGTTAGTATATAAGAAAACAACTGATTTCTGTGTATTGATTTTTGTATCCTGCCACATTACTGAATTGCTCTATGAATTCTAGTAGTTTGGGGGTGGAGTCTTTTGGGTTTTCCATATAAAGTGTGTCATCTACGAAGAGAGAGAGTTTGATTACCTCTTTGCCAATTTGAATACCTTTTATTTCTTTTTGTTGTCTGATTGCTGTTGCTAGGACTTCTAACACTATGTTGAACAGTAGTGGTGAGACTGGGCATTATTGTGTTCCTGATCTCAATGGAAAGGCTGTCAGCTTTTCCCCATTGAGAATGATATTCGCTGTGGTTTTTTTTTTATAGATGAATTTTATGAGGTTGAGGAATTGTTCCCTCTATCCCTATACTCTGGAAAGTTTTAATCAGGAAAGGATGCTGTATCTTGTCAAATGCTTTTTCTTTGTCGATTGAGAGAACC
Organism: Spilogale gracilis; assembly: GCA_004023965.1. Classification (NCBI taxonomy): domain Eukaryota; kingdom Metazoa; phylum Chordata; class Mammalia; order Carnivora; family Mephitidae; genus Spilogale; species Spilogale gracilis. Next base: position 27,580 of record PITA01002098.1, on the reverse strand, counting down.
ATGTGGTTTTTCTCTCTTCTCTTATTGATTTGTTCTATTACATTGATTCATTTGTGGATGTTGAACCACCTTTGCATCCCAGGGATAAATCCCAGCTGGTCATGGTGGATAATTTTTTTAATGTAGTGTTGGATCCTGTTAGCAAGGATCTTGTTGAGAATCTTGGCATCCGTATTCATTAGGGATATTGGTCTGAAATTCTCCTTTTGATGAATTCTTTGCCTGGTTTGGGGATCAAAGTAACGCTGGCTTCATAGAAAGAGTCTGGAAGTTTTCCTTCTGTTTCTATTTTTTGAAACAACTTCAGGAAAATAGGTGTTATTTTTTCTTTGAATGTTTGGTAGAATTTCCCCAGGGAATCCGTCTGGTCCTGGGCTCTTGTTTTTTTGGGAGGTTTTTAATCGCTGCTTCAATCTCGGTGCTAGATATTGGTCTATTCAGGTTGTCAATTTCTTCTTCTTTCAGTTTTGGAAGTTTGTGGGTTTCTAGGAATGAATCCATGACTTCTGGGTTGCTTAACTTATTGGCCTATAACTGCTGATAATAATTTCTGATGATTATTTCTGTTTCCTTGGTATTAGTCGTGATCTCTCCCTTTCATTCCGTGGGTCATACTTTAAATCTGAGTACTTTTAAAAAACATTTCAAGTAGCCTTAAAATACTTAAGACTAAATTATGACTAGTACATTATTTTAAAATGTCTCACAGTAGGACATTTACTCAGTTTTTGTGTTTCTAGCTTTGTTTTTGTGTAGTTAATATTCTAGACAATCTGAATATAGAAATCACTTAATCTATTAATAATTGCCTGATTGTGTGGCTATGTGTGTGACAGATGAAGTCTGAATTTCAAAGTAGAATATTTTTTCCTTTCTTTTCCTTAACCACTGCTATGTGCTCCAGTTCCTCAAGGGGCTTGTCTGTCCCTATCACCAATTTTTAGTTTGAATGGTAATATGAGATCTTATACATGTGCTTCCCATCTTATGGTTATAAGGGCACAAGATACTCATTTGAACTCTATAAAGTTGAGTTCAGTATTTGCAGAAATAGTACAAATTTTATTAGCTTTTTGGAGACTTCTTTTGTTTTTCTCATTACTGGGTGGGCAGCCTTTGTTAAATATGCCTTCCAAAGTTTTTTCTTTGTTGCAGAACTATTTGGTCTGTGTATTATTGAATAAGCACACTAAATTTTTATCTAATTAGTAAAAAAAGACAGCTGTGAAACATAAATTCTGTTATTGATTGTTTTCATCTTCTAGAAAAATTTGATTTGAGAAATAGCGGATAAACTTGGTTAAAACAATAGATTATAAATATGTGAACTACGTGGAAGAGATTCTTGAAGGAAGAAGAATAAAGGGAAGAAGATCAGTGTAATGCCACTCTTGTTTGTGTATCTGGGAATCTTTAATTTTGAAATAAATTATAAAGATAGCTTAACCCAACCCCTTTGTCAATCAGCAAAGACATGCAGATCCCCAAAGCTTTGCGTGATGATTTCATGTATTCCTGCCTGGCAATCTTTCCATTACCCTTTAGCCCTAGATGTTTCAGTAATAAATGTTTTATAAAAATGAATTAATATTCTTGGTTATATAAAAGAAAATTTTAAAAAAAACTTTTCTTTTAAAAATTACCTTTTCTGTGTATGTGGTATTATCTTAAAAATATTGAAAATACATTTTTTGGCATCTTTTCCTATGTTTTGGACTTTATTCCTCGTGTATTATTAGGGCATTCACTAAGTCAGATATTTGAGCTAAATAGTGAAATGTTTGGTGGATACAAACTTTTCTTGAAACATTCCTTTAATTCAATAGCAAGACTACCTTTTATGTTCAGCTTTGTGATTTTATCCTTTAAGCTCATGCAAAGTAAATTTTATTGTTTAGATTTTAAAATAACAACATCGTTCTACCAGCATTGAACTCTGTTCATAAATTCATTATGGTTTTTATTTTTCCATCTGCAAGTGGTTTCTGAGTATTCCCTCTTATACTGTCTGTGCTGTTGCAGAATATTTTAGTAATGTTTTGCAGTTTTATGTGTTTTACATTTATATCTATTTTTATCATATATTTAGTATTTTGTCTGCAAGTGAGAAAGGCAGATGGTTAAGTTTTGTACTAGCCACCTGTCTGGAGCAAGTTATTTAATTCTTTAGATCTATTTTTGTCATCTGTCAAATTGCCCTGATAGTATGAATCTGTGATATTGATTGTAAGTATGGAGAGAAACGCCTGGCGTGGCATCAGAGACTTAGCAAATTGGCATAACAGTAGCTAAGGTAAAGGAGAAAGAGGCCAGTCTGGTGATACAGACAGCCAGGTCCATCTGATGTGTCAGATTACACTGATATTTGTGCCCTGTGTTTCCCTTTGCACCCTCACGCAACTTCAGGTATGCCAGATTGTAGAGAATTATTTCACTTGTGTTACGACTTTTAACCCATTTACAGTTGAGAGGAATTAGAAACTAGTACTTAAGGAGTGTCTGTTCACCACGTGTTCATGGTGGATTGGCAAGCACCATAATTACATTTTGTAGGACTTCTTTACACACAGGATGGACGAACCACGAAACACCCTTTCAGAGTTTCAGATGTCTTTTCTGACAGAAGTTGTTTTGTTAGTTACCTACGCTTATTTTGCACACTGTGAGGCTGCCACTTTGTCACTAAGTGTATTGTTAAGGTAATTATTGGAGCCCTGGCAATTCACATTGGACTCAGAAGTCAAGTCCAAAGCCTTGGAGCTCACGGGCACTTCTCTGCCTTTCAGAACCTGGTGATGGCAACCTTGAAAATGATTAATCATGAAGTAGGAGAAGGCAGAGATTACTACATACCATTATCATTGTTATTTATTTTTTTTGGCAGATTTTGAGACCTATTTGTTATGTTTGACCTTGAAAGACGTCCAAGCCATCCTTTTTTTTTTTTTTTTTAAAGATTTTATTTATTTATTTGACAGAGAGAAACACAACGAGAGAGGGAACACAAGCAGAGGGACTGAGAGAGGGAGAAGCAGGCTTCCCGAGGAGCAGGAAGCCCGATGCGGGGCTTGATCCTGGGTCTCCAGGATCATGACCTGAGCCAAAAGCAGTCACTTAATCAACTGAGCCACCCAGGCGCCCGAGACATCCAAGCCATTCTTAAGCCTCAGAGTGACTGGCATTTTCATTTTCATAACTACCTCAACAATCTAAGTATCTTTCTAGTTGCCTGGATGTAGCATCCAGAATCCATGTTTTGCCTGCTCTCCGAACTGTATTTCTTCCTTTCAATATGTAACACTGATATGTGGAATTTGAGGAAAAAAAGGTGAAACGTCCTCTTGGTCTTCTAAGTGCCAATTCTTCTCCATTCTTGCAACCTTGGCTGATCTTCGTCATATCCCAACCAGCCATCTGTCACGGTCTTCTGTTTCTACCCTCTCACCCCCAAAGTCTGTTTTCCACATTGCCTTCATGGTCACTGCCCTGAAGCAGATACTTGCAGCATTTTTACTCACCACAGAAACGCATGGACGCTTTCTGAATTTGATAAATTAATTCAAATGCTATGTTGTTGATGATAATTACTTAGGAACTACTTTAGTTTAAAAACACCTACAACTGCCTTCCAGCAAACACAGGTGCTTCTCTGTGTCTTTATAAAATGTTACATATTGAATAATATCTAGGGAAGCATAATCTTTTTAGGCACAGCACAGGTTTTTGATGACACCTGAAATAGTACTTGAGAGGAGTAGGGAAATTCTAAGTTATTTAGGAAGTAAAAACAGTAAATTATTTAACACAGGTTAGTAACAGTATTGTAATTCTAAGTAACATATAAATTCTGAAGTTAAAGTTCAGCGTGGAGAATTAAGGCAGAAATGTTCTTTTATGGGCTTTCAGGGAGCTCTAAATGACATTCTCTGCCAGAAGTGACTGGAAAGTTGTGTTGTCGTCTTTTCTAAATTTGCTTCCATTTCCGCCTCTTGGAAATCCTATCTTGAGTTTAATCTCTTTCTCTTGCCAACGAGTTTTTGGATATGACACCAAAAGCACAGCAACAAAAGCAAAAATAAAGTGGGACTACATTAAACAAAAAAGCTGCTCTGTAGCAAAAGAAAATGATAAGGCAATATTTGGAATTGGGGAAAATATTTGCAAATCAGATCTGACAAGGGCTTATATCCAAAATATATAAAGAACTCTCGTAGCAAAAAAACCTCCCAACCAAAGAATACAATTAAAAAAGTAGCAGATGGACTGAGTACACATTTTTTCAAAGACCCGTAGATGGTGAACAAATACATAAAGAGATGCTCAGCATCACTCATTATCAGGGAAGTGCAAATCAAAAGCTCAAAGAGATACCAGCTACACCTGCTAAGTATGACTGTCATCAAAAGGAAAAGAGATAATCTGGCAAAATGGGGGTGGGGGGAAGGAAGGGCACAGTTTACTGTTGGGAATCTAAATTGGTGAAGCTACTAGGGGAAACGGTATGGAAGTGGCTCAGATAATTAAAAATAGAACTACCATCCAATTCACCAATAACATTTCTGTGTATATCCAGAGATCTGCATTCCGGTGTGCTTTGCGATTGCAGCATTATCCCCAATATCCAAGATACAGAAACAACCTAAGTGTTTGCCTATAGGTAATGGATAAAGAAGATGTGCGGGTGTGTGTGTGTATGCATACATATGGTGGAATATTATTCCCCTATGGAAAAGAAGGACATCCTATCATTTGTGACAACATGGTTGGATTTGAAAGCTTTATGCTCAGTGAGGTAACCGTTTACATATGGAATATGGAATACCATTTGCATATGGAATCTAAAAAAGTCAAACTCAGAGAATAGCATGGTGGGGACCTCGGGGAGTGGGGGAAATGGGAGATGTTGGTCAAATGATACAAAATTCCAGTTATAACATGAGTGAGTTCTGGGGATCTAATGTACTGCATGGTGATGATAATTAGCAGTACTATATTATATACTTGAAAGTTGCTAAGAGGGTAGATCTATATGTTCTCAACACAAAAAGGAAAAAGTATTTACATGAGGTGATGGAGGTGTTAATTTCACATTTCATAATATATATGCATCAAGTCAACATGCTGTATATCTTAAACTCACAAAATATTAGGTGTCAATTATATATTAATACTGGAGAAAAATCTCTTTCCTGGTTCTGTTTCTGCTACATATGTTAAGAAGACTTAGATTGTTTTTTCTGGCTTGAATGGTAGTAATCATTCAGTATCTTCCATTATTTTTCTTAACTTTTGGGTTAGTCTTTTTAAAAAAGGATACTGAAGCTTTGTCTAATGAAGGAGATAAGTTTGCTGATGGGGATTATGGCATAAGATGGAAGGCTTTAGAGTAGAGATGGAAAACAGGTCTCATTTTGAGTGTTGTTTCTGCTTGAGTTGAATGCTATGTTATGAATGGCTCTGAGGGTGCCTGGGTGGCCCAGTGGGTTAAAGCCTCTGCCTTCGGCTCAGATCCTGATCTCAGGGTCCTGGGATTGAGGCCCACATTGGGCTCTCTGCTCAGCAGGAAGCCTGCTTCTCCTCCTCTCTCTCTGCCTGCCCCCTGCCTACTTATAATCTCTTTCTCTGTCAAATAAATAAATAAAATATATATAAAAAAAAAATGGCTCTGAGGCTTTATCTCAGCTCAGTGGAAAAGAGATAAGAATGAATGATGTCTCTGCTGCCACATGTTTAGGGAGGGAGTCTGTCCTATAGGCCTTCTCTGATGACCACTGTTATTAAGGGGTTTGAACCTCGAGTCATTTGATGACAAAGCTCAAGTTAATAAATAGCTAATCTGTATTGCCTCTTACAACAGTATATGAGGAAACAGGAAAGTATGGTCTAATTTATAATATTTTTTCACTTAGGGATTTTAAGATGGGAGTTTGGGACAATGTAGGTATGTGAATATGGAAGAGGCAGAATGTAGAGTCTTTAGAGTCTTCTCCTTTCTCCTTAAGTCAAACAATAATCTCCAATTTCTGAATTTGTCGGTGTAAGCCTTAGCTGGTTATCACAATAATTCTGAAACTTTTGAAATGTAGTTCTGTGAATTGAATTCCCCCACCCCCTGCCCCAGCATATTGATATGTTAAAGCCTTAACCTCCCAAATGAGGCCTT